>PVLA01012191.1:0-46685 GCA_004027455.1 Hydrochoerus hydrochaeris | reverse complement strand
CTCACACACACAGGCGCTCACACACACACGCATAGGCTCTCACACACACTCTCAGGCGCTCACACACACACACATACACACACACGCTGTGAATCTAGATGGAGAATCTAGGCTGAGAACCAACATGAGCGCACCCTGTCACTCAAGTCCAAGGTGAAACAGAGCTGAACACACTAAATAGGGTGATGCTCCCAGTCCTGAAGCCAGAGTTACCCTACAGGTGACCCTCCAACTTCTGATCTCCAATATATTCAAATTTTATTGACCTCCCTTGTCAGACACTAAATTTTGAATATATTGAGGAATTCCTTAAAAATGGTTTAGTGAACTGATTGGGAGTAAAATTACCATGAACAACTGCTACATACAAATAAAGTATTAACCTAGTTTCTGATCTTCATCATAAGGCAACATGATCTAAGAAGGCATGTCAAAATCTATGAATTATGTTTCCAAGAAAACTAAATCTGCTCAGAGAAAATAGTTTGAAAGGAAAATTAGCAGAAAAAAATAAAGAATTCTTAAAAAGTAAGAACACTTAGTAGAAAGGCCCAAGGGCGCTGGAGCTAATTGACTATAAATTAATGTTTCAGAAAACACCCCTCACATTTCTCCCTGTTCCTGGGCGGCCTCCTCCTGCCCTCTCTGCCATTTCTGCTGGTTCTTTTTCGGGGGCTCACCTCCTTAGTGTTTACACACTCACCTCGCTGCTCTTCCTCCGATCTTTGCAGTCCCAGTGGTTTAGGAAATAGGTTGTCCTTTGATTTTATACGGACGGATGTTAAAATTGCCAGACATCATTGTTCACCCTGGAACTGTCCTCCGCTGCTCATCTGGGAGCACTACCCGGAAGGAATGCTGGCCTTTATGGACACCCCCACAGTTCCTCTCCCCGGACTTCTGCTGGAATTGCAAACTTGGAATCCCCGCAGGGGTTTAGAGAGGAAGTGGGTTCTAGGCTGTTACATTTCTGCAGGGACCTCCCAGTGATGAGGCCTGTGTCCCTGGATCAGGAGCACCACACCTCTCAGCATCCCTGCTACTGTCCCTTTCTTTCTAGACTCCAGAGGGCCCTGGTCTCTCTCCTGCGTTACCTACCACAGGGCAGCTGCGGCCCCTCTCCTGTGCCCACCTGTTCTCAGCAAGCCCCTCAGAAACAAGCCTTCCCTGCTCCTGCTGAGATGGAGACCTACAGGTTTTCAGGTGCACCACAGGTCCCACACTGAGGCAGAAGAGATGAAAGAGACCTCTAGGGAGGAAATAAGGAAGGTCACTGCTCTCCACACTGTACCTCAAGGGAGACTACACCTTGCAGGGCCCAGTTAAGCAGCTGAGGGCTTTCCCTGTGCTTTTTCCTAGGTTACTTGATGTTTCTTTCTTTCTAAACTCATTATGGTCAAATTCCTCAAGGATTCTGAAGGTCCATGAATAAACTTAGTTGATAAATTAAAGGGCAGAAACCTGGTCTTAAGATAAAGGAACAATTTATAGAAATTCAAAGAATGCTTAGATCAGTGGTGGTGAACCCACGGCAGTGGGCACCCAGAGCCTGCTCTGTGGGCACAGGAGCCAAGTCTCGCGACAGCCAGGCATCACGTGACAGTTGTTCTAGCTGAAACCTCGGTGTACAGTTTAACTGCAGTGTTGGTGCTTTGCAATAAGTAGGTGGGTTTTGGGTTG
This sequence comes from Hydrochoerus hydrochaeris, assembly GCA_004027455.1. Taxonomy (NCBI): domain Eukaryota; kingdom Metazoa; phylum Chordata; class Mammalia; order Rodentia; family Hydrochaeridae; genus Hydrochoerus; species Hydrochoerus hydrochaeris. The sequence goes on along the minus strand of PVLA01012191.1, from coordinate 45,005 downwards.
CAGTTTGGGTGCTCGATCTCCAAATGATTTGCCATCCCAGCTTTAGATTATCCAGCATGAAAAACAGGGTTCAGCCCTTTCACTTGTGAAAGGAGCTGTTTCCTTGTGGGGTGAGGTATAATTTTTTTTTTTTTACCATGAACCAGGAGCAGGATACTCACAAATTCCCTAGATTTCCACCCCATCAAGAGAAAGATAACTGTTTCCCATTCCAGAAAATGATGCCTCGGTCTCTGGATGCCCACACACTTCTGAGTGTGGTCTTTCTTCCCCAAATATATCTCTTCTGTAGCTCTTCCTGGTTCATTCTGAGAATTCTGTGTCCATGTGGAAGTCAGTGAAATGCAGCCCTGTGCAAGGGGGCACAAGGCTTCTTGTTTCAGCTTTGGGAACCTCACCGTGAGCAGCAGCAGCACCTCCAAACATCTTCCCCTCTGGGGTCGCACCCCCTTTCTGTTCACCCTCCCTCTCTGCATTTGTCCCCGTGGCCTCGCCAAGGAAGGGGATCCATACGCTGTGTGTGTGTGTGTGTGTGTGTGTGTGTGTGTGTGTGTGTGTGTGATGGCTTTGGTCAGAGTAGGGTCTTTACACGTGAGTCTTTACCAACCTCTAAACCACAAGAAGCTCATAACCATACTAAGAACGCCACTTCCTTACCAAAGCCTAAAATTCTCCAACATGAAAACTTTTAAATGTTTACTCCATGTAAAAGTGTTTTCATTGCAGATTTAATTTGCAGTTCTCTGAGAACTAATTAGTTTACAAATCTCTTCCTGCGATTTTTCTTCAAGCCTTCTGCCGATTTTTTTCTAATGATTTGTTTGTTGACTTCTTATTGATTATTGAGACTTAAAAATATATCCTAGCTATAAATTGATTGGTAAGTAATATTTTCACTACTTCTAGGCAGTATGAAACTTCACTGTCTATTTTATCAAAGGTTATAAAGAAAGTAAGTTCTTAATTTTTATGTCTTTTAATTTACAACTCTTTTCTAAACCCGTAAGTACTTCAGAGTTTTATGGCTAAATTAAATAGATATTTCCCTGTCGTGAAATTGTAAGCAAGCACTATTTTAGATGCTGAATTTTTTAAACTTCAACCTCGAAGTTTTCATCAATCCCATGATAGCAGCTCTAGGTTGTATAGCTAAGAACCCAGTTCTAACCCTGCCCTGTCACAGCTATGTCCAGATGGCTTCCCGAAGCCTCATGTGGTGACAGGTGGGGCTTTTTCAGAGGTGGCTACATCTAGAGTGTGTGACTGATTTATGGTGCAATGCTAGGAGTAAGGGGCTCGGATTAAGGGTGTGTGATTACTAAATCAGCCCAGTGGTTGGTTCTGAGGAGGAAACCACCTCCTGGGATAAAGCTGGGTAACAGATATCTGCACAGCTGAGCCTCCTGAGGAAATCCATGGTTACGACCCCAGCTCTGTACAGATACAGCTGTAAGGTACTCTCAGTGGACATAGCAGACTTGGAAAGCTCCCTGTGAGGTCCCTGCTCCCCTGAACCTCTGTTCACCCCTTTAATCACTGCTTTGCCTCTGTACTTTCCTTTCGTGTTGATTTCCAATGAAAAATTGCCCAGTAGAAAAGTAACTATATAAAAGTGGAAACAAAGCTTTGTTCAATGACCTCCAGAGATGCCGGCAGAACAAGAAGGTCTGTGCTCCTAAACTCAGTGTCCTGTCTGTTTTGTCAGGGATCCCATGAAGTTTCCTGCTTCAGTTTGGCACCGCTGTAATCACAGTATCCTGGACACAATAAAAGGGGAGAAAGAGCTTGTCTTGCTCCTTTTTTATTTTGCTACCTTCTGCTCACCATGGACTGTTTCTCCTCTGGCACCCTGCCTTGGAGCCAGGCCACTACGGACTAAAACCTCTGCAATCTGTGAGCTAAATAAACTTTTCCTCCTTTAACTTTGGGTGTCAGGTATTTCATATCAGCAAAGAGAAAAGAAGTAACCAAGACACACCCACACTGCTAGCTGAATAACCATTTCTCATGAGCTCATTTATAGGGTGCCCTTTCTTTCTTCATTAGTGAACAAAAATACATCCCTGTCCATCTGGCCATCAATAAGAATATGACAATTAGCTCTTGTAATTATCTACTGTAAGTTTCATTGGTCTATTTTTTCTGTTTCTGCAACAAAATCATCTCATTTATTGTAAAACAGGTGTTTTATTATGCCCAGTGAGGCGAGGCCTCTCCTGCCGTGATGAACGTGCGTGGCCCTGGCCCCGGAGCAGACTTGTGCAGTCAGTGTGAAGGTCCTGAGACACACAGGCACAGACAGACACAGCCATCGGGAGCTAGTTGAACTTTATTAAACCTGAACATCTCTGAGAGGAGAGCCGTCTTCTTTACTGGTTTCCGAGAACTGCCACACGCTTTGTGGCACAAATCCTGAGACCTCAGTGCCTCGCAGTCTGAATCACAGAGGGCTGGCAGGCCGCACTGGCTCCAGGGACCTGGAGGAGGAAGCATCTCCAGCACTTTCTAGCCCTGGCTGGTGATCAGAGGTGTGAGGTGATGCTAAGTTACAACCATGTCTCCAGGTTCTCCTCTGCCCTTCTCTGTCCGTGCCTCTGCCTCACTTCACTTGAGGGCAAAGGCAATTTGACCTGCAGCTCATCCCAATGCCCCAGTACTCATCTCCCCTTGATCACATCTACAAAAACATTGTTTCCCAGGAAGATTGTTTCCACAAGCTCCAGAGGACTTCAGTTTTGAGACTCACTATTGAGTCCAAAGCCCCACATCTATAATATCTCATCACTTTTTTGGTAAGCTTGAGACACATGTCTCAATTTTATCTATTCACCAGCTACTAGTAGTGTTTGAGAATTTTTTTAAAAGTCTGCCACAGTTGTTTTAACTTTTCTAAAACTATGTTTTGTGTTGGTCATGTAAACTGTACTCTGGAATAAACACTTTCATGCACATTGTTATCAGTAAAGAGAAATGAAATATTCTTGACATATTTGTTCATTGATAGATTACTATATGACCAAATAAAACCTTAGTTTCCAACATGTACTTTTTATTAGTTTTATTAATTGCCATTGTAAAAATTGAGATGTGCTCTGGAAATATTGAGACCAATTTTTAAGTTTGAGCACAGGTTTTGAAAATCATCTATGTGTTCAAAAAAGAAGTGTGTGTCTTTAAAATAATGTAGAGGTTAGCTCATATCCATTAATTCAAACCTCTTGATTATTTTTCATGTATCTTCACTGACATTTAGTCTACTTAATATATACATCACGAGAGAGGTGTTTCAAAATCACCTACTTAAAGGTTGAGTTTCTCAATTTTGCTTCATAGTTCTGTCAATTTTCTTTTCACTTCATAAATTTGGGGCTGTATTATTCAGCTCATAAAGTTGTAGAATTGTCTTACTTTGCAGGCTATGATACAAATCTAGTGTGTTTTCTATTACAGATATTTTCTGAAGATGAGTTAGTTATCATATTAATTTAGCTAGGTTCCTATCATTCTTTGTATTTAATTACTATAGTATGTATGTTCTTATTTCTGTACCTTTCTGACCTAGATTTAGGTTCACTTTAGGTAATCAGCCTATGGCTCTTATATTCAAGATAATGCTGCCACATTTGATATGTATCAAATCAACTTGATTATTGGCAGATTGGCTTCTTCACTTTTATTTATTTATTTATTTTGCTTTTTGAGACAGGGTCTCACTATGCAGTTCAGGCTGGCCTTGAGCTCACTTTGTAGCCCAGGCTGGTCTTGAACTCACAACCATCCTCCTGCCTCAGCCTCCCGAGTGCTGGGATTACAGGCATGAGCCACCATGCCCAGCTGGCTTCTTCATTTTATAGCTTGTAGTTTTTCTCATGAAAATGTGTCTTTCATTTCATTTTTATTTTAAAGAAAAAATTGTGTTGAGTTTTGCCCACTGGCTGATTTTTTCTCTTGTGACAACAAAACCATCATTCTCAACACAAATATGATTGTACTGTTGGATATACAATTGCTGTTAGAAAGACTGAATTTGCTTAAAATTGTTGCTTGAGCAACAAAATCCGTTCTGTGTGGCTCAGTCTCTCTGTGGCATTCCTGAGGTCACCGCTTCAGCCACCTGTGGAGGAGCCCTTTCTCCGTCCATACTGGTCTCACCAGATCTTCCCCAACCATTTAGTTTGTATTTGAAATTCTTCTCAAGACGTTTGGACTTACTGTCCTGTGGCGTTGCATCTCCTCGTTCTCCCATGTCTGGGAGTCCCAGGAGGCCGTGTGATGGTTTCTCTCCTGAGCTACCTCCTCTCCCACGGGTGTTCTCTCCTTGATCTTCAGTGCTGCTGCATGGAGAATTTGTTCAATCCCTTCTCTAGGTTACTCATTCTCTCTGACATGACTAATTGCTATTTAAACCAGCCATTCTGTTAACTTGGATTTTGCAATTTTTATTTCTATGTCTCTTTTATTCAGTTAAAAATACTGTTAATTTTACATTATATTCTTTATCACTTCAAAGTACTTATTTCAAATATATGTCAAAATCTAATGCTGACTAGTTTCACTCTGCTATTTGATTCTTGCTCCCATGCCTTTCTCTTGTGATCATTACTGTGAGCTTATGCTTCTTGCAGCTTTATCTGCTGCCGTTTCTAGAGGACAGTTTTGCAAGAGGTCCAGGCTACAGGGTCATGAGTATTGAGCTTGAATCCTCTCACAAAATGCAGACAAACATGGATGAGAAACATAAATCTCCTTGAGTTTGAGGGGAGTAAGAGACACAGGAGAGATCTTTTTCCTCTTCATCCAATAACAAAGCAGAGGGCAGATATCTCTGTGGGTCTGTCGTGCTGTGTGTGAGGACTTGTTTTATCTGTCTCCTATCTCATCATCCATGTGGAATTTGAGCCTCGAGGACCCAGGAGTCAGGGATCCCTATCACCTTCTGTCTTAGTTATTTTTGTCTTGCTGCTAAGACCAAATACATGGTGTCCAAAATTAAGGCAAGAAAAGTGGTTTCTCTGCAATGTCTCTCTGCCAATCTACTCTGTCTTGGAGTCAGCTGATTATGGACTGAAATCTCTACAAACTGTGAGCTGAATAAACCTTTCCTCCTTTAACTTTGGGTGTTGAACATTTTGTTTAGGCAATGAGAGAAAAATAACAAGACAAATTTGATGTCAGGAATGGAGACGCTGCTGTGACTGTACCTGACCCTGTGGCCTTGGTGCCTTGAGGAATGGCTTGTGGGAGGTGGTCAGAAAGGTTCAGAGATGTTGGCTGATAAAGTAGAGCTGGGATATCTCAGGCTGTTCTGAATGAAAGATTCTGGTTGGAGCTCAGAAAACAAGGAGGCAGGTAGAAAGCCTGACAGTAAAGACCAGGCTCAGAAGGTTTCTGCTGGGAAGGCAGCACTGCTAGATTCCAGAGGATGTGTGTTGTTCCTGGCAGAAAGTTTGTCTGCATGTTCCTTATGCCATGAGACTTTGCCTGAAGACTAAGATTAAGGGTGGAAGACTGAATAACCTAGCAAAAGAAATTTCAAGGAAATCTAAGGTTGAGGTGATGGCATAGCTACTGCTGGGGGGTTTTATAAGACTTATGTTAAGAACCAAGAACAGAGAGCCCAGCAGAATGATTTAAAATGTTGTGAGTTTATAATGAAAGCAAGTTCCAGCAAAGCTGTGTGTGGGCTGCAGTGATAGAGAGGAGGACTTGATGGATAGGAAGGAATAGGAGAATAAAAAGCATGACCTGACTGTATTACAAGAAGCAGCAGGACTTCACCCTCCACTACTGCAGTGTCAAAATTGCAAAAGTGAAAGACTTTGCTTTGAGAAGGAAGCCACAGAGTGCCATGTTGCAGAAAGGCAGCAGCCTAGAGAAGTTGTTCCTCAGAATTGGGTTCAGAGCACTCAGTGATCCAGGCACTTGACCCTACAACCAAGAGAAAGGGAAAGCTGGCTACTGAGCCAGCTGCTGACAGGCCTTGGAATCATCCATATGGTTCTGATTTTAGGTGCATGCAGAATGGCAGAGTAGTGGAGTCAGGACAGCTTCTGTCCAGATTTCAGAAGGCCTGGGAGGCCAAGCAGTGTGCCCTTGAGATGGTAGTGTGTGAATCTGTGAGTGAAGCTAAAGGACCTGTAGAGGCCCCAGACGTTTGGAGAAACCAGGAATATGAATTGTCTGAGCAAAGAGGGAGCAGAGCCAGCCCAAGAGAAGAGCCATGGGAGCTACAGTCACTGTGAGTGTCATAGATACAAAGCCACACAAGCACTTGGACTCACATCTCTCCACAGATGGCCTTGCAGGATGCACATGGAACTGCAGGACTTAGTGTCTGCCCTGCTGGGTTTTGGACTTGCTTTGGTCCCATTCCTACGTACCCCCTGAATGCAAATGTGTGTCTTGTGCCATTGAATGTTGGAAGTGCTTAACATTCTTTTCATCTGTACAGTGTCTCACAGCTAAGAGTTTGCCTTAAATCAAGGAAGACTTGGGAGTAGACTTTTCAGCAATGCTTAATCTGTTAGGACCTTGGCAGCTCTTGGAGACAGACTTTGCATGAAGGGTTGTGCCTGAGTCTTTGGAGCCAAGGACGGCATGATATAGTTTGCATCTCCATGTTCCTCCCAAAGCCCATGGGTGGCAGACTTACTTGGATGTAGCTGAATCTAGAGTTTATGACTGATTCATAGTGCCATGCTGGGATTTAGAGTGCTGGGGTTAAGGCTGGGTGGTTGCTGGATCAGTGCACTCATTGGATTGGCACTGCCCTGATCCCAGCAGTCTGGATAAGACAGAAGGGGCAGAAAGAAGTTTATTTCCCCATTTTGATCACTCTTGTTGCTTCTCCTGTCTTCCACTGCCATGAACTGTTGCCCCTCTGCCTTGTGCCACCCTGCTGTGCAGTTAGCCAATAACAGACTGAAACCTCAACAAACTGTGAGCTAAATAAACCTTTCCTTCCTTAATTTTGGGCATCAGGTATATTCTGTCAGCCACAGGAAGAAACTAAGACAACTTCTCACTTGGGCAGGTACTGGAGGAGGTGGGGACCAGAGAGGTGCTCTCTGAGCTTTAGCCGATGGTCCATCTCCAAACAGCCTCAGCTGTTCTTTCATGCTCTGGATTGCACTTTTTTCTTGCCTTCATTTTCCCTTGAGGATTTCCTGTTTTCTTTTCTTTTGTTTAAGTTGTTTATTTATCTTAAGGTAAGTATCTTGTATAAATATTGAATTGGTAGCACTGATGACAATCTTTATGTCAAATTAGAAGTCAAACCTGTAATCTAACAATTATCAGATATGAAGAATATATATGCAACTAGTATTTACAGAAGGTAAGTGAGACATAGCACCCCTTTCTCAAATACTGAATATAATCTGATTATTTTATAAGTCCATGAAAAAATGTTTTTGTTCTTATTAGCATGTTTGCAGTAATAATATTTACATCTTTTGTGTGAAGTTGGTCCATGAACATAACACATATTAATTTCCATTTTCATCTGTTTTCTCTCTGCTTCTTTCATCTTTGATATCTCCTTCTCTTTGAGAAAGCTCTATTTTCCGCCTTTGTCTCATTTAAGAGAAACTATGCAATATTTAAACTTACGTATGTGATTTATTTTGCTTAGCATTATGGTTGAGTGAACATAAGGCATTGTGTTTGCTCATTGGCTTGGTGGAATGTTTACTCCTCAGTTTTAATGGTAATGCAGAAAATTCAGGTTGCAAAGTAAATTATTTAAGAAACTACTATTACACAGGTTTCCCTAAGAATTTATCATTTTGTACACTCAGTTCTTAGATTAGAAAGTTTTAGAAAGTTTAAATATTTTATTCAGCTTAGATAAAAGGAAAATGCATAACAATGCCAACAGTTAAACCAAAAACAAACATGATAATTAGACGTTTCTAAATCAAAAAGACATTTTTATAACTATGTCTTAATTCCGTAACACTTTCTGGTATTTCTGCATATAATGGGCATGTGGGCTTTTAGAACTTGAAGCTTCTAAGGAAACTGAACATTCTACAGTGTTACAGTAAGGATTGTTTCAAAGTGACTGACGGTCGTGATGACACATAGACTCCCCCCTTGTGTAAGTCAGCTTTCTGGGTGCCGAGACCTAACACTAGGCATCAGGAACTTAAAGAAGAGGATTATGTTGACACACAGCTTAAAGGGGTTCAGTCCAGTGTCTGCTGGCTCTAAGGCACAGTGGACGGGACTGGTAACAGAAGGAAAAAAGAGAGAAGGGGGACAGAGAGAGAAAGGGAGAGGGAGAGAGGGAGAGGGAGGGAGAGAGGGAGAGAGAGGGACAGGGAGAGAGAGAGAGAGAGAGAGAGAGAGAGAGAGAGAGAGAGAGAGATGCTCCAAAGACACTGCCCCCAATACCCACTTCCTGCAGCTGAGTCCACCTGCTAACAGCCCATTCAGCTAGGAACCTGTCATTGGATCAATTCACTAATGCGTTTAGGACCATCATGGTCAAATCTCCTCCCAAAAGCCCTCTCTCTGAACACAGGTGCATTTCATCTGCCTTTTTAGCTCTAAACCATAGCATGTGTGCTCTGTGTGACTCGATCTGTGTCAGCATCTGAAGCATGTGAGCTTGGGTGGGATGACACAGGGCTCAGAAGTCACCCTTCCTCTCCTGCAATCTCCTGCAGCCAGCAGTCAGGATTCTCCCCAGAGGCCCGACACCTGCCACCTTCCAGGCAGGGCTTCACAGTGACAGGCCCACAAGCCAGCTCATTCATGCGGAGTGGGTAGATGTGTTTTCTGCCTGACCACGCCCCAGTTCGTGCTCACTTATGCTGATATGCAGATGGAGAGGATGGAAGTTTGTTGCAGAGATACTGAGGAGGTTCATGAAGGAAGGGGCTTGAGAGCGTCAGCTCAAAAGGTGAGGGCAGACGGGAGCAAGGGTGACAGCTGGCCTTTCCACAGAAGACCAGATGCTGTCCATCTCGGATCTTTACTTCCTGATGCAAACTCCCTTTCCCATTATTGCTTCCCATTATTCCCTGTTTACACACAACCTGCACTTTCTCCAAAGGAGGTGCATCCTGCCCAGCACCTCCCCAGTTCTGATTTCCCCTGTTTGGTTTAAATCCTGCCTGCATTGGTGACCTGCCCTCCTCCAAGGCCCCAGGGACATTGACACAGGCCATGCTGGCTGCCCCATGGGGACTTTCCTTCCAGAACATCCTACATACATACTAATAAACTTTATTGAAGCTTGGAACAACATTTACATCTGTATGTAGATACACAGTGCAGGGAAAGTTACCACCATCTCTTACTGCTTTCATTTTAATTCCCTGTGGGAACTTGCAGATCACTTTGAATATAGTAAACAGTTCTGGACCAGTTAGAGACTTAATAGCAGGTGGAAAATATATGTTTTGCATTTTTCCTCCACCACACATACTTTCTGATACTTTCTAGAAATTATCCATTTGTATATGGTTTATTACAGTTATAATTGGACTTTATTTATCTTAAACATATGAGTCAGAAAATTTCCTCTACCTGCCTTAGGTCATACATAAGTGGACAGTGTATTCCAAAAGAAACACTGAACCACTAATGGTAAATCACAGAGCCTTATACATTTTATAGTTTTCAGATATTTCTTGAAGTAAAGCAACAACTTACCAAGAATGTGCTTTTTGAAAGTAGAGATTAGACTAACTCAGTGGACGATAGACATGTGGTCAGAAAATCAATGTTTCTTCTTTAAAAAGGATTATTTTCTGTAATGTCCATGTTAGGTAATTACAAAGTTTATTTGAGGAACACATAAAGCACAGGGGCCTAGTTTGAAGGCAACTTTGCAAAGAAAAAAATATTTGAAAACGTACAAAAATCTTCAAGACATCCTACCTTCTAACAACTCTAATTCCTTCGCCTGTGAGTCAGTTTCGCGCTCTAGCTGCAGTTTGCATACAGTGTGGCGGTTCTCTCTGAAATATCAGGAGTGACACTCAAGTCTTCTTGTTTGCATGAGATAGTCACTTTGTCTTCAGTCTGCCCCTTTCCCACTGAAGATCAACACGCAGTTACAAATCACTCATTAAAGCAAGGATCTTTAGTCCTGGAGTAATTAAAACTAGTGCAATGCTTTTCAGATGTGAGTAATTTTTTTGATGGTTTTATCATCTTCTATCAAGAAATATTATTTTGATAATAGAACTGTTTGTAACAGATGAAGTTGACCAGATGAATTCTTGGTGAAAAGTGAGCCAGAACAACCCCTACACAGTAAGGCTTCATGGGAATGGAAAGGTCTTGCCAAATTGCAGTATAACAGCTCTGTAGTATACTTCAAGAATCATTTCATTATTTACATGTTAAACATTCACTGAGACTCTTTTGTGGTATTTTTGCTTCTATTTGGTGGAAACAGTGCTGGGCACTGTAATAAAATACAATACTTTCACAATGACCATATTAGTAGGTTGTAGATGGGAGCTTTGGAATTCTGTGAAATTTAAATGCTTTGAGGCTTTTAGAAAGCTCATACTCTTCCCAGGACTTGTCTTTTGCTCATATACCATGTTACCATGGGAGTATTTCATGCATTCTTATTAAAATTCTATGTCTTTATTTTTTAAAGTAAAAAACAATCGACAATACTAACATCCTCAATGACTCTCACTTGAAGAAACTTTATGATTATATTTTTATATTTTGTAATCCTTCAGTTGCACTTTTCCATTGTTGGTGCTAAATGCTATGTGAGTACACTAACCAGAGAAGTTCTATGATACAATTAGTTGTATTTCTATTAATTTATGCATATAATTAATTGGGACTAAACAAGCACAATTATAATAGCAATCAAGAAGAACCTCGGAGGTGGGGGAGAGCCCGTCCATCTGTGCACTTTGGAGATATCTGGATGGAAAGCAGGCATTAAGAGGGGAGTCCTCCGACCCCATGTGTGCACCTGTCCTACTCCATGTTACGATTTTGATCTAAAATGTCCCGCGGAAGCCTCACGTGTTTCAGGGGATGTGACTGTGGCAGCACCGTGTTGACCAGTGGATTCATCTGATTCATCTGCTGGGAGCTCATGATTGAGTGTACTGTGATGAGCTGGCCCTGGTTGGAGGTGGATCAGGGTACATGGCCTGCAAGGACCCTTGTCCCCAGTTCCTCCCCTCTCTATTTCTGAGCCAGCTGAACATGAAGGAAAACAAAGGTTACAGGAGCTCCTTTAACATGCTGGAGTTGGATATTTTATCCCAACAAAAGAAAGGGACAGAGAGAGGCCCACCCTCTGCTCCCCTGGGCTCTGATGGCTGCAGTGCTGCACTGGCCCCTGCCCACTGCTCCATCCCTGTGGACTGTGAAGGTATCTCCTCAGGGTCCACTTCGCCTCACCACCAGTGCAGGCCATCCAGCCCAGAGTTCACGGGTCCATTCACCGCCACCCTGTCTGGGAACGTCTTCCAAGTTCATTTTGTACATCAGAGAGCTGAACTCAGTGCTTCCTCTGAGTTAACATTTTGTGTTTTATTCTATGTAGTGCACCATGTAGACTTTAAAATGTGCTCCTATTCCAGAGGCTAACGTCGCAGTGAACTGTCTGAGCAAAAATGTATCCTGGATATGAACTTTATTACATGCACTCACAAAGGCATTAACTCAGAGCACTCTTGTACTAGCATAATGTCTGCACTATTTTGTAGCATATAAATAGCTGTCTTGTCTGCTTACCTAGTCACAGATAGGTTATCAGATACATATATCATAACTAAGTACTTCTGAACACATGTTGGACCACTCTATCAAGGAGTGAATGATATTTGCTTATATTAATTTATTAATTTTGCAGGATTTGGACACATGCCATTTTTTCTAAGTCTCAGTATTCTCACCAGTACAATGGGTGCAGCAGTAGATCCCTGTCACATAATTACTTCAAAGAATAACGAGATAATTCATAGGAAACTCAGTGTACTCTAAGACAGCAAAGTATCACTTTCTGCCATCGTCACTGTGGCTCTTCAGTAAATTCTTTTTGTACTTCTATGCAGGAAGATGTGTCACAATAGCCAGATGTGAAGATTGAAATTGCTCCTCTAGAGAGTTACAAGGTTGGCAGACTTCACATTTTAAGCCTGTCTTCTTCAAATGCATCCAAATTCCTGGACAAGTAAATGCATTTTAATCTCTGTAAAGAAACACAGAAACTTCTGTGTGATGACAGCAGGTAATGGTAGAGAAAGGACACAGAAGCGAAGTGGGGAGACTTTCAGGAGAGTAGCCCCGGTTCTCCTTTACAGATCAGTTAGTTAAGTTTCCGTAGAAGCAAGAAGGTCACTGGGCTAGTTTACAGTAACTGTCTCACTCCAATCAGTCTCTTTGTTGGTTTTTAGTTTTATTTTGTGGGTATTGGGCAACTGAACCCTAGGCCTTGAACGTGGTGGGCCAATGTTGTCTGACTGAGTTACATACTCAACTCTGTAGGGTCTCACTAGCTTGCCCAGGATGGCATTGAGCTTACGACCCTCCTGCCTCAGCCTCCCAGGTATTAAACTGAGTCCCTTAATTCTCAGATTAATTGTACATTTTAGTACCTACCACGATAAACATACTAATATCTGTGAGATGTACTAAATGCACTAAAATTTTAAAATTGTTCAGGGATCAAGAACTGAGGCAATTTTGTTAGTCCTGTAAAAAAATCTACTAACTGCTGTTAAACAGCTTGCACTGTATTCTGATGTCTTCTTCACCCTGCATTACTTTTCAATCTATTATAACCTTTAAAAGCTGATTTATTTCCCTAAATTAGGAGCTGGTGCAGTTCATTTTACCTTTGCATATGATTTTTGATGTCGAGAAATAGAAGGTGCCTTATGCAGCCTTCACAGAATGATAAGCATTAAATGTATGAAAATCCAAACTGCAGGAAAGGTTTTCCAAAGCATTTAGCTAAGGTTCTCTATCACCAAAAAGCCAGGCCCTTCCTCTCCCTTTGTAACTTTTACTTGCCAGCTCACCTAATTTAAACACTCACACCACTTACAAGTCCTTTCTCAGAGAGTTTTAGAGCCTGAACAGCGGAGCTTCCTGGGCGCCTGACAGCGGCCCCACATCGTGGGAGGATTTACTGCACAGGCCAGCAGGACTCTGGCATTGGAGCGCTGCTACCGGCCGTCTACTGTGAGAGCGGCGGCCGCGTCTGCTTGATAAGCTCTGGTCAGCAGAGCCACACAGCTCTGCGCCTCCACATCGTGCTGGCGGAACTCTGACAAGGTCCTGGCAGGTCTTTCTGCAGAAGAGTTGAAGTGCACAAAGATTCATCTGAGATTTAGAGCTTAGAAACACTGTTCCTGAATTACTGTCCTAACATTCCAGAAACAGCTCAGCGTCTGTTAGGATGGTGAGAGGTGGCACCTTGCTGCTGCCCAGTGACCCCCCCAGCAACCCCTTAGCCTGAGCTGGGCCAATGTGAGGAGCACTGGGAGGCCTGGCTCCACGGACCCAGAGGCCCGGAGCCGCTTGGGTCTGCACCTGTTTCCTATGTGGAGCAGAAACTGGACTTCCTGTTTATGCATCATCAGGATAAAATTTAAACAGCAGTACTTCCTGGGGATGGAAGTTTGTTGTAAGAAGATTATAAGATTTTTTTACTCAAAGAAGAAGCACTTCAGCCAATGACAAAACACCTGCTATGGATTTCATGTTCCTTCCGTTGTCTGGTAAAGAAAGTTGGGTTAAGCTCTGTCCATGAACAGAGCGGTGAGATCCCAAGCACATGGCTGCATCAGCCCTTAGTGCAGCTTTGTTAACGGCCTTGCTCGGTGTAGAGATGCATTAGCCTCTGAAGGGGGTCCGACAACCCTCCACCTCCAATACGACTAAATAATTGCAGAGAGAATGCAGGGGCCTTAGAGAGAGACAAGGAAAACCAGTTAGCACTGGGCTAAAGTACAACATGGGCGGTAAAATCAAAAAGCCTGTGGCTAGTGAGTGTGCGAGGGGGCCAGTACCGGTGAGGCGCCTGTGAACGCTGGCGCAGCTGTTCCCCAGACTTGATTTCTGGGCACAAGGACACAAGCGCTGCCTTCAGAGTCCTGTCTTGGTGTTCAAGACCTGTGGTGACAGCCATCACTGAGGCTGTTGGTACCCCAGGGGGCACCCCGTGAGGTCCTGCTTGGGGACCCTCTGAGCTGAGGACAGGGTGGAGAGGACATCGATCCCACCTGTGGTTCCCCTGCTGTGGACAGGACAGGGGAATTGTTTCCTTCATGACAGATGAAATAAAAGTATTTTATATTTGGTAAATTGGGATGATTATGTTAAGGCCTCAATTCTTTTCATTTTCTTGCAAATCCAAAAAATAATTTTAGAAATGTGAACAGTTTTCCATCAAATTAACTTGTCTAACAGAAGGCTGGATGCAGAGAAAGCAAACATCTTTTTTTGTTAATCAAGATGTGATCCGTTTATTTACCAGTTCTCTCTGAAGAATGTATTGTATATGGATTGCCAATATTTGAAAAAAATTTTAAAGATGATAAAAATTTTGCTAGTTGATCATGGAGTCACTTTTCTGTAAACAAAAAAATACAGTAAAATCTCTTTGTAGTTCACTGGGCTCCCATGATCTTTACATGAAAGCAGGCAGCGTGCTCGCAGGGAAAGGCAGTTCTGTGCCCAGTACAGCTAAGCATGGACATTTCTCTATCCAAGATGTGACAATGCTAAGTAAAACACAGCATAGTATGAACAAATGGCTCTTTATTTTGCACACTGTTAAGTGATGGCATGGATCTCTTGACTGTATGGTGCCCTCTATCAACTCCGCAGTGACAGACACACACACACACACACACACACACACACAGACTGGGAGAGACAGAGACCAAGAGAAAGCATCTTGTCTAACATTGCACTAGTGAAACTCTGAACACTTACACTGAAGAGCAGTCACATCCGTCTCAATTATGCTTCCTGATAGTCTTCCATTCCCACTGTGACAAAGTCCAAGGCTGTGATCTAAAAGCTGTTGGAGATTTCTGAGGATCAGAATCCTCAGCCCTTCCAGGGGACACTGCTGGGAAGCACCTCTCAGCCCCAGCAGGAGCCCAGAGCCAGAGGCCTGGCAGGCCTCCCCGGCGGCTGCATAACTTCCTGTGGCCATGGACACACAGCAGAGGAACCTACCTAAGGCATCTCCTGAGCATGACAGGAGACTACAATTTCTTCTACTGACTGCAATTCTGGCCAAAATGGAAAGTCACAACAGCATAACAGGGATCCAATTATGACAGAAACACAGGATAAACAACAGCATGTTGGACTCTCCTGCAGATCACCCCTGTGTGTGCCAGCCTGGGGTCTCTCTCCTGACTTGAATAAAAAAGAAAGGCAAATACTCAGAGTTGAGGAACTCAGGGTTTAAGTGCAGATGAGAATTTCCTGCAGTGGTGGTGCTCAGTAGGGCAGCAGAGGGGGCGATTCCGGCCTCTGAACCTGTGGCATAGGTGAAGCCAGGGTTCTTTCTGAAGGAAGACACCTTGCAAGGTGAGAAGTGCTGGGTACAGAGTCCACGGGAGGACAGCTTGCCAGGAAAGGAAGAAGCAGCCACGTCGGCTGGCTCCCTTTCACACCCTCCAGCTGTCTTCCCAGCCTGGTCATCTTTAAGACTTCTTCTTGACGCTTCATAAGGCTGAGCAGTTTTTCTAGACCGGCAGGATACACGAAGACACAGGAAGCCCAAAGCTCCAACCTCAGCTTTGAGCAGGGCGGGGACTGCCTTGTAAGGGTGGGGTTTGTTCCCTGATCCCAAGACACACTCCCTGCATGTAGCAGTATTAGAGAAATGTACTTTCTCGAATGATCTGGGAAGAAATTCATTGAGTGAATAAAGAAAATAAAGACCTGTGTTCTCTCATTGAAGAAAGTTACTTCCCTCTCCAATTCAGAGAATATACAGTTACCTGCAAATGACTTGATTTTGAAATGGTGAGATAATCCAGTCCTACAATTAGTCGAAGTACAACAATATTGTGAGCAGTTCACACAGGGCTCCACGCATCATGCAAACCCTGTAGTGGACCACTGTACGAATAAAACTCCCAGGTCACAATTAATGGCATGTGGACTTTGTGGGGGAGGGGCGTGGATGTGCCAAACAAATTCATAGCATTATGAGAGAGAACTCATTGCGTTCTTGTCTTTTCCTTTCTTTTGTAAAGCCATCATAGGAAACCTCCGCTTTATTATCAAGCATCAAAGACCCTAGAGATATAATATTTAATATGTTTGCCAGAGTTTGGCCCCACGCCAGCAGAGTTCTCTGACTTTTTGCAATTAAAGCAGCTAGTAAGAACGGTGTAAGCACAAACTTGCTGTGCTCTTCTCTTGAGAAAGGATCGTCACATTCCAAATTAATGGAGGTTAAGTAAAAAAAGAAGGGCAAATTAATCCAATTACCTTGTTTTTTCTTCCGTTATTCCAAGGAAAAAGAGCATGTTTCTTCACAATCAACGTTCAGCACATTTCCCTAATTAATGCAATTTGATAAAATGAAATAAATTCATGATGTCATTAGCTGAGTTCTGCCTAATGAAGTTGGGTTATATGAAACATTAACTGCAGAGCAAGATCCATTTCTGTGGCAAGGGAAACACACATTTATCATTTCAGTACATTTACTTTGGGAGTACCAATCAGGAAGGCTTATCACTACAATCATCATGTCTTGATAAATCAACATAAATTAACATTTTGATCAATGCCTCCATTAAGCCCGGCTGTGGAAGAAGCAGCCTCCTCCTGCAAAGCCTCTGAGTCTGCTCCGCACAGCGAGATAAGAGATGGAGACAAGTTTCTCTTTTCCCCTTGAAGTGGTGTTTATCTCAGCGGATCTGACAATAATCACCAGCATGCTTCAAATCGTGAAAAAGGAAGTTTACTTTCATTGACACATCAAGAATAGTATTTTTAAGAAGAAAATGAGACAAAATTTACATGACGTACTCTCATTTGCTCACACTCTCTTCCTTGTGACACTTTAAATTCCACACACTATATGCATTTCAGATATAAGATTACACTCACTGAAATCACAAAAATTGGACTCCAAATATTAAAATCTTTGCCTTATAAAGGAGAAAAAATACTGCAAATTCAAAATACTAGGTAGTTATGAATCTAACAAAATTAAATATTTCTTTCTTTCCTTTTAACTTTATTTCTCTTCTTCCAGTCTGTATGATCTTTCCAGTTAGTTATCTGTTATCTTAATTTTTACCATAAGAATACCCTATTCACACTCCGCTTTTCCCTGATGTCCTTTCTTGGATGCACGATTACTCCATGTAACTTTACCAACATGTTGACCCCTTAAAGGTGGAGACCTGAGGTGGGGTTTCCTTGTTGGGTGTCAGGAAGCCAAGGAGGAAAGGGGGGCTGTGAGCCACAGCTCAAGTTATCGAGGCACCAAAGGAAAGCAAAGTGCGAGCCACAGTTACCAGCCCTCTGCTGCACCCACAGAGGGAGCAGACAGACTTGCCCAGAAGCAGAAGTTGCATCTGCTCCCCCCAACTCAGGTGCTGCCTCGGATCCTTCCCTTGCCATCCGGTGTTTCTAGCCTTAGAGCCTGGTGTTGGGTAACTTAGCACAGAAATTAGAGATTGTCTTGCAGGTGCATCGGATCGTACAGGTTCCTGAAGAATTCTGGGCTTCAAGCATCTTGCTCTCAAAAGTGACTGCGAGTAGAGCTGGGTAGAAATGCAGCCGGGTCCCTCGGCAGTGCACCGCATACCCATCGTCATCACACTTAGGAATCATTGTCTCCTCCTTGGCTTCTTCGTGACTCTGACAGTTTCTCAGAGTTTAATGAACCTTGGTGGTTTTAAGGAGAATTGATCAGGTTTTTTTTAGAAGGTTGAGAGGTGCCTAATTTATTATTTTTTGTCTGATTGAGATGTATCCGACGTTTTTCCCTTTATGTTAAGTGTTTCAGGCTAGAAGACCCAGAGACAAGGTGTCACTTTTCATTATATTCTATGAAAATATTGATTCAGGAAAACTCTCACTCGAAATTCTTATGGTCAGATTGGCTGATAAGAATCATATTAACTCAAAGCAGCTCACAGATACACGTGGAATGAGGACTGAGTGGATGTCCCTGTCGATGTGATTTTTGTACCCTAGATGCTAGCCTGGAGAACCCGCTAAGATGACGTGCTTGCTTTCTCTTTTGCAAATCTGTGTCTTCCTCCTTCCCATCCTTCATGATTTAGAAGAAAGTCACCCCAAACTTTCAGAGTGCAGTTATGACCCCTTCTTTACAGCAGTGCAGCTATACAAATTATTTTTAATTTTTCTGCATGTGAGATTTTTCTCCCTTCTAATTTATTTATTCATTTAGTTACATCACTATGATGTCAGAAATATTTACCTAATGCTTGGGGATGGCTTCCTGTTATTTTAATGCATGGTCTGTTCCACCGCCAGCTGACTTCAAGTTAGTACCATGTCCCTTGGTCATCAGCCTCATTTCTCAGTCACCTCCTGGGTCTGGAGGGTGGGGGAGGGTCTGGGTACCTGTCAGCACTTGCTTTCTGGGGCTGCAAGATGGTCTGGATTGCAGCCCCACCTATCTATCTCCTGCCTCAGTATTACCATCACCCACTTCTCCAGAGAGAAGCAAATGTCTGATGGCATGGTCAGCTATTTTGAAGAAAGTTGAGGCATTATGGTAGCCGTTGTTCATTTCCTATTATCTTGTTTTGAAGTCCTGTATCACTTTCACTTTTCTGTTATGATTAGCTTTATTATGTTTTTTGTTTTATTCTCAATAACATAAAATAACAAAAAAGAAAAAGATAAAGCCAATTAAATTTTAGTACTAAAAAAAAAAACACTGATGATCATTTAGTAATTTTAAAAAAAGAGAATCAACAAAAGATACACTCGGTACCACATATTGACAGCAGCCAAGGGCCCCTGACAATGCTGCCCTCCCTCTCAGCACACAGTTTGAGCTATCGCTTCCTTCTGACCCAGTTAAAAACTTGCAGTTGTGGTTTCCACTTTCTCAGGCTTCCCTCTGACATGTGTGGGAAATCTGTGAGGTTCCATTTTCCATTCGATCTCGCAATGCCAGGCTGGTGGCTGACACCTAATCTCCTTCTCGGCTCTGGCTTTGGGCTGTGCCCTTGACCAAGCTCCAGATTGCCCTGCCTGGGTAAGAACATGGGACTGATTTCCCATCAGGGAAGAGAAGCAGAAAGGGAAGAAAGCTGCGCACTGTCTTTCCCCCCTGGAAGAGGAAGGGAAGTGCCTGGCGCCCTCGACAGAGCAGCAGCATAGATGGGAGCCCCGCGCCCAGCACACCGGCTCCCCCACTGCCCGGCCTGCCTGGACTCAGAGGGAAGCAGTGGGGACGGGGTGACTCCCAGGTGGTCAGTGCTTCCCTGCCCCAAGACCCCCAGGCAGGCTGCCCTGGATGCTGTCCGCAGTGGCTGTTGCTTCTCACTCTTGTGTGGTTTACTCTGGCCTCCAAGTGGCCCTGAATGATTTTTAGTACATAATTGTTTCACCAAACTGGAAGGCTCTCCTGGCTTTGTGGAATGAGAGGAGTTCTCGAAGTGATCTACACAGTAGAATCACCACTAGTCAGACGGAGCCCCCACCTGGAGCTCCTGATTTAATCTGTGGGTGAGTGACCCGGGCATCAGCATTTTTCACAGCTTCTCTCAAGGTCAGGATTGAAAAAGTCCTCAGGAAACTCGCTGTGCTGGAAGCCTGGCTGCCGGGTGAGGGGAGCTGAGGAAGTGCCTGGATCACGGGGACTCCGATACCAGAAGTGGGTTGATCCATGGATGAGTTCCTGGCCCAGGGGGCTCCCCAGGGGGTGGGCCAGGTGAGCTGAGCAGCTATTATGTTATGTCCACCAGCTATCCTGTCCCAACCATGGAAAGAGGACAGCACAGCTCTCCAAGAGACACTGCCAGAACCAGGGATGGGACTCTCTGTTCTCAATGCTAAGAATGGGTCACATTAGGGCACATTTTATCCACCGCATCCTCTGCTCGGCTTGCACGGAGGAAAGCGGTGGAGACAGCTCATCCAAAGCTGGGCATCAAGTATGGTACCGCTCCCTGCTAGTGCCCAGTGTGTCACCAAGATTAGCAGCTCGTTGTCGCAACAGAAATGAAAGTGGCTCCACATGCATCCTAACGGCCCAGGAGGACTCTCCCTCCCACGCAGAGTTTGGTCTCCCCTATCTGTGCTCTGGATGAGCTCGGACTCCTGAAGAAGCCCGTCTGTGCTGCCCACCTGCCCACCTGCCCACCTGCTCATCACAGCAGAGTTGTTCCCTCTGCTCTGAGGGCACCAGGGCATCGGCACCACTCTGCCCCCACCCTTGGGACTATTTCCGAACGGAGCACAGGAATTTGTCTAGGAGGAGGAGGGGCAGGACGAAGAGAAAGAGGAGCAGGAAGAGGAGGAGGAGAAAGAGAGGAAGGAGGAGGACAAGAAGGAAAGATGCGAAGGAGAAACAAGAAGGAAAATAGGAGGTGGAAGGGGGAGAAGGAGAGGAGGAAGAGGAAGGCAGAGGGAAACACCCACAGCAGGCGTCAAAGCTGTTACAGAGCTGTGGGTGTGAACAGAGCGCGTTACAGAGCTGTGGGTGTGAACGGAGCGCTGTCTTCTGCTCAGCACACACAGCCCCTGAGCTGGGTGCAGATGCCCTAAGAGGCTCGGGAACGGGGTGGCTGGGCACTCTGGGCGGTGTGAGCCATCAGCGGGAATGGATCGGACTGTTGGAGGGTACGGCTAGATGGTTTGCTACACGGAAATCATAAGACTAGATTCCCATATTCTGTGAGTCAGTAGATACAGGAAAAAACCATGTAATAAAACCTCAAAAACAAATAGAAAAGGAGAACACTGTATAAGTAAACTCCCTATATGGAGAATTTCACAAACAAAACAGTGAATGTATAGAATGTGAACGTTATGGGTGAATGGCACACATTAAAATGGAACGCATGCTTGACATAAACATAGGAGGAAATACCTAGCTGAGTGAGCCAGCGGGGAATTACAAAATCATTCAATAAATTGGGCCTAACTATTAGAATACTATCCATGTTTTATGTTAATAAGACAAAGACAGCTCCACTGTGCTGTCAGTTCTTGGAGGTCTTAACAACAAACGATACTAAAAGCATTGTTTTAGAACATAGTGCCGATGCCGGGGGAATAGCTCAGCAGCACAGCTCCTGCCCAGCAAGCGCGAGGTCCTGAGTTCGATTCTCGTAACAACAACAACAACAAAACAAAATAAAATAAGCCAGAAGAATTTGCACATCAAAAGAGAATAAAAGAGTGGATGCTTCTGAGGAAAGCAATACCAGTAAGGGAATTTGGCAGGACCACAAACACGTTTCAATCATGCCTCAAAGTTTTGGTTCAGCAACTATGATTTGAAATACAGGAAAGAAGGTAAATTTTGTGGTCTGGTTAGGGTAAAAAATAGGTGTAATACTCAATAATACTTTCTATTTAAAGTTGCTTAATAATTTTAAAAAATGATAAAATATATGTCAATAGCTAAATGGAATATTTCAGAAAGTTTAGTGGTGATTTAAATTTCTTCATTTAACATCTATATTTTCAAATATTTTGTGCTGAATGTGGCAATTATGATAAAAGGCAACACTTTTGAAAGTTAAGATTTTAAGTTTTCCTAATTTTCCTAATACATTGACGAAATAAATCAAATTTACTTTTTTCTCTTTATCCTACCAATCAATCATAGATACATATATAATACTTTTCATTAATTTGTCTAATCTGCCCATTAATCTACTTATCCACCTACCTACCTACCTACTTACCTACCATCTGAATCTTTCTAATTTACCTGTCAAAGTATTTATCTAATTTCTTTCTCTGATTTGCCTATTCACTAGTCTATCATCTATCATGTATATTTATCCGTCTTCTCTAAAACAACTGCATAAGTAAGTTTATAATTTCAACCATAAAAATAAGTTTCCTCAATATTAGCATTAGCTTCTGACAGATAAAATTCCTCCTTCATTTCCATGTTAGCATCAGCCATCCCAACTATCACTGTTCTGTGAAGAAAGCCACCTTTTGTATTTGACTATACATGTATTAGTCATGTACATTATTAAGAAAAGCATTTATTTATAAGCAAGTAAAATGGAAGGCTGAAAGTTTATCAATAAACCCTTCTTACATAGTAAGAGAAAAACACTCCCTAAAGGTATCCTGCTGTTCTTGGTCAGTTAAATACAAATATGAACAATTATTCATCTTTTCCTACAAACACAAATTTTTTTCCTGTTTTCTTCCAGGAATTGTAAGAACATAAGCAAACAGTAGTTAAGTGTCATTGAATGAGTTGCACAAATGTCCTCAGATCAGCATGCCAAATTCAGGTTTAAGAAACAACAACAGAATAAACCAGCTAGATGTTGTAAAAATATCTGCCCTCTCACTCTGAAAGGGACCCTTGTGGTGTGGATTATACTTCACGAGTTCCATTCTAATCACAACCATTCTGCTATAGAGTTTGAACTTATGGTACCATTTCTCTTCATTAGAAATCTATTGAAAACCTCTTAGTTTTGTTCAGCTCTGAAATGATTCATGATAATCTATATTTTTTATTTTTTTCCTACCTTCAAAACTTTCTACTTCATCATTTTATAAGTGTTTATATGGTATTCCTTACTGTTTTATGTCATTCATTTAGTTTACTAAACCCTTTGATCATATTTTCATTCAATTCTCATTGATTTTTTTTAACCAGTAAAAATCTGTGAAATGCTGTGCCAGGAGTGTTTGATGACTAATTGAAATTTGGTTTCTTCAATTTAGTCAGCAAATCGTATCTCTTTTCTTTTCACAGAAGTGTCATGTAAGTCACATGATGACCCCTAGAGCCCTGTTCTGCTCAGAGCATTTGGGTTTTGTCTGTGTTTAACCTTCTTATGCCTTTAGCAGGCACTGAAGAGTCAGGGACTGCAGGTGATCAATTAACTTTTAATACAGAAAGGTTCTTTGTGGATGTTCTAACTAAACCCTCCTTGATGGAAATCTTGAGTATGATGACCCAGCCCTTTGGATGCTTGTCCTTGGATTGCTTAATTACCCCACACAGAACGATATGTAGATTATGCCTTGCTGTAAATGAAACTGCATCTCGTGGTGTTATTAAAAAAGTTAAAGGTTAATTGCAAGAATATGCTAAAACATAAAGTAAACATTTTAGGATTATGTTAATTATTTGAGGTTATATTAATATCCATTGAGATCATTAGCATTACATCTTAATAATGGTAGGATACATTTTAATTCTGAGTGAAAAAACTAGTTCATAACTTAAAGAAATTAATGATAAATTGTTGCCTGATTTGTAATGTATTTTGATTCCATTTATCTCACATTAGTATCACAAAGGTACATAGCATGTATATATGTGTATTTATGTGTGTGAACATACATATAGCAATTTGTGAAGATAATGATTTCATTATTAAATTGTATGATGACCAACGAACTCAATCAGACAAGTGTTAGGAGAGGAAAAACTAGGCAGGGAATGGGGAAAAAGGAAAAGAGATTTAAGCAAAACAGGTTTGAAGGAAAACATGGAAACAGGATTTTGCAAATGGGAAGGGAAGGTTGGAGGCAGAAGAGGTTGAGATGTGTGGGGCCCTGCTCTCTGATGGTCATTCGCACCGTTATGTGATCACCATGTGCGGCAAACGTGCTGACACAAAGACAACAAAATTATCTGGAGTAGAAGAACTGCTTCCGAGGGTCATAACGCCCAACACTTCCAGGATTTCTGAAATTTAATTAGCAATCAAAGTTATTTTTAAATCACATAATATACACGTACTCCAATGGCTTTCCCAGCAAATAGTAAATCTAAAATATTGAGGTTTTATTGCTCAGATGCTTTTACTTTTGCACTGCCTTTTGTTTGTGGGATCTGTTACATTCGAAATGTATCTCTGCGCACTTTGTCCTTTCGTTTTTATGGATATGTAATTCTCCAGGCAGAAGGGCATCCACACTCACAACCACACTCACAAAGTGGGGTCAACACCATTAGCTCGTAGCAGAATAAATTTATCACCTTGCTGGGACACTGCCTGCCCCAGAAGTCCCCATTCCTTGGCTGACACATGGGCCTCAGGTTGTGGAAAGTATCCTAATCTGCTTTCTTTAGCCATAGATTTGGTTCTGGGTAATGCTGAGCCCTTTCGTGTATAAATACAGTTTCACTTTATGTCCTGTTTGGTGATGTGACTGTCCTCATGGTTACATCTGTCAATCTGTTGTTCAGCATTGAACTGTAACAGCAACTACAATTAACTGATGAACTGTAATAACTTTTTATGTTCTGAACCCTACACTTTGTCAGTGATCTTATTTGTAAATACCCCTACGCTAGGTTCTCTTGTCAGCTTTTTAAAGTGTCTTTTGCTTTTGTTTGTTTTGTTTTTACAGATCAAACTCAGGCTCCAGCACCATTAGGAAATGCTGAACTACACCTCCGAGTCCTAAGTGTCTTCTGAAACAAAAAAATATACTGACTTGATCAAGATAAATTTCTGTTTTCTTGTCAACCACAAGGTCATCTATATATGCTTGTGATTTCTTCTATAAAAGTTTTGTAGCCTGAATTCTTCTTCTTTGTGACTTGATAATTTTGATGGGATGTGTATCCATATACTTGGGTCTTAAAGATTTTTGGTAACTTAAAAAAGTTTAAATGTTATGATTTTGCCATAAATGACATTTTATACTTAATTTCAATTTTTATCTCTCAGTGCTAGACTACAGCACTAATTTTGTCTGTTGAAATTCTCTCTTTAATCCTACCAGATTCACTACTTCATGGTATATGTGTGTGTCATATGCCACAGAGGTAATTTCCCTCCTCTTTACAATCGGAGTGAAATATTCATGTCTGCACACCTGATTATCCTTGCTATGACCTCCAGTAAAATGGGAGCACAAATGGTGAGACAGGCAGCCTTGGTCACGGATCCTGAAGTGATCCTTTCTGTCTCACATGTTAAACTCTGCTTGGGGCGAGCGTTTCATTCTGTTAAGGAAATTTCCATCCACTTAGCGTTTTAAGTGTTTTTAATATAAGACAATATTGCATCATGCAAAATCTTTATTCTGTGTACAGAAATGTGATCATGTGATCTTTTTTCCATTATGCTAGTAATATATTGCATTGCACTTACTGATTTTCACCTGCTGAGCCAAGTGTGAATTCCTGGAATACGTTATTTGATTATACTTTTATATGTTTGTAGATTCTGTTTGCTAGTCTTATCTGTGCATGTATATATCTACATGTTTTGTGTCTATATTCAAAGAGATGTTGATGGGATTTTTCCTTGTAAATTCTTTGATTTTTCTATCATGGCTTGGGTCTCTCTAGCCTTATAAGTTAGTTAGACGTATTTTGTCCTCATGTATTTTTAATAGTTCATAAAGGATTAGAATTAATTCTTCTTTTAAGTGTTTGATATTAATTCATCAGTGAAGTCATTCAATCTTGCATTTTACTCTGGGATAGATTTTTACATTATATTTGTATCAGTAAAAGTTGTTCAAATTTTCTATTTCTTAATCAACAATGTTTGATATATTATGCATTTCAGGAATTTTTCCATTCCATGTAGGTTTCTATTTTTGTATATGGCTGTTCATGTTATTCCCTTACAGTTCATTTCTCTACAACAGATACAGTAATGTGGCCTCTTTCATCCCTGATTCTTCTGGTCTTAAACTTCTGTTTTGTGTTGTTGTTGCTTTGAGTTAAACTAAAGATTTATCAATTTTATTAAGTTTGTTTTAATAACTTTTGTTTTTTTTTATACACTTTATTATTTTTATACTTTATTTGTATTTTCAATATTTATTATTTCTTTTCTTCTTGCTGTGGAGGACCTTGTTCTTCTTTCTAGCCTTTTATGGTTGTTTTTTGGTTTGGGTTTTGGGGACTGAGCTTTCCTCCACAGTTCACCATGTAACCCAGGCTGGCATGATCTCACCACATAACCCAGGCTGGCATCAAGGTCAACATGATATCTGCTCGGTCTCCATGGGCTCCAGTTACAGGCCTGTGCCACCACAGGCAGCTGCCAGATGCCGATTTATTAATGTTAGACACTTTGTCATTTTTATGTGAAGTGTTAGTATAAATTATTCCCCAACAATTGCTTAACTGAATCGTGATAGTGCCAGTATGCTGTTTCATTTTATTTACCCCAAAATATTTCTGATCCTGTATGATTTTCTTCTTATTTATCATTGCACTACTTACTAGTCATATGTTTTAAATTTTTTTCTCTTGTGGGTTTGTCAATTGTCCCTGTCATGGTCATTGAACTCTGTATCTTTCTTGTGAGTAACAATCTTCCTACCCTCACTAATCTTCTGGAGAGATGTAGGGGCCTTTAATGAATTTTTCTTGCGCTTATCCCCAGCGATTATTGTCCCCTTGCATACTTCTTTGTTTCTTTCTCTTTTCATTTCATTCATATTTTAGTTCTGTTGTTAGGTACAGGTATGCAACATACATGCATATGTTGTTAGGTGCACAAATGCTACAAATTTTATTGATTGATAATATTATCATTATGCAAAATAGCCCTTTTCAGCTTGCAGATCATTTTGTCTTAAAATTTCTTTCACTGATATTAGAATAGGCAATTTGAGTTTACAGTTTTCATGCTCTTACTTGGTTATAGGTTTTATGGTGTCTTTTTAAAAATTCATCTATTTGCTTTCATACCATTTCTGTGTTGCATGTAAACAATGTATCACAATAAAATACTTTGTTTAAAAACTCCACTATTTCAGTCTCTTTCAGTAACAAATTTCACTACTTTCACTTTGAATATGATTATTGAAAATTTAGGATTTTTCTGTTTCATTTATTTTCTATTTGTTGTATATCTTTTAATTGCTATCATCTTCATTTACTATCTTGTTTTAAGTTAAATAGAATTTTCCACTGTATGTTTTAATTTTCTCTCCAATTTAATTTACTGCATTTTTTTGGTTATTTTCCTAGTGGTTGCCTTATGGGCTACAATCAACAAATTACATCACAAACTCATTAAGGTCAACCTTAAGGAAATTAAAACATTATACAAAAATTGGCTTCTGTGGAGCACTGTTCATTTTTCCTACATTTGTTCTAATGTATTTCTGTGCATTGCAGATTTACTTATTGTATGCTATATGGAAAAGAATAAATAATCACAAAATGACTACATTTATAATATATTTATTATTTGCCTTTGACCTACTTGTTCATTTCTAGCTTTATTCTTTTGTGTCCAAGAAGATTCATAATATGATTTTGATTTGTTGATTTGTTGATGTTTATTTCAGGAATTAACTAGATTTATCCTGGAGAATGTTTTCTTTATTGAAGAATTTTTGTTCTGAGTGCAGCATACAAGTCAGAGTCAACCATAACTGATGAATATATAAGATAAGGACTGTCAGTACCAGGCTATTATTCATGATGGGCATAATTAATTACAAAATGAAGTGATTTCAATGTTTAATCTTCTGGTTAAGTTCCCATAACAGACTATCCCCTGTTTCAAATACTCCAGGTAAATACCCATGTAAAACACTGCATATGACATCCTCTGTTTGCCTCCTTGGTTCCTGAGCCAAGTCGTTCATTTTACCGAGAACTAGCTGAAGTACTGTGCTTCTTCACTAGTCTGTCTCTGCCTTTGCCTTTGGACAGTTCAGTGGGCACATGGCCTATGACAGATGTCTGAGATTTTTCTCTCTGTGGTTTGTTGAACATGTATATGGATATTCATGTCTTTCATCAAATTTAAGATTTTTGGCTACTTTTTTCCTAAATTATTTTCAATTCTGAGACTCAAACCCAAAGCCCCATGAGTGCTTGGCAGGTGCTCCATCACTCGGTCACTTGAATTCTCTTTCTGCCCACTTCTGCCTCTTTGCTTGTGGAACCCCCCCCCCCCCCCGTGCACATGTTGCATGCATTGTAGTGTCTGAAAATGTCTCTTTGGCTTTCTTGTTTCCTTTTGTCATTCTTTGTCCTTTGCTCAAAAGGGAAAATTTCAATGACAGATCCAACTGCCAGCTCATATATTCTTTCTGCATCAGTGCAACTTTTCTGCTGAACTTTGTGTCTTCATAACTGATAAGGGTTTTTTTTTTCTTGCAAGTACGTGTGTGTGTTCACATGTGTTTAGACATCACTTTCACTCTTCCCTTCAGCATTATAGACACAGTTGCTCTTCTATTTCTAAACATGAAAATAGCTTATATAAAGTCTCCCCTGGTAAAGGGAACCCTGGGATGCAGACATCTTCCCCTTTTTATGAAACAAGCATCTTACTTCATTGTGCGGCTCCTAATCACTGTTGCTGTTTTTGTGGTTGCTGCTGTTGTTGAAGAAGATGAAGAAGAAGAAGAAGATATTTTTAAATAATATAATGTGGCCACTGTGGAAATCAGCCTCCCAGATCCATCATTGTCTTCTCCACTTGTTTGTTAGTTTGCTTTCTTAGTCTAATTCCTTAAAATCTGCATTTTTCATTATGTGCTTAATTTGGTGATCAGCTCAGGGTTCTTTAAATGCTTAGAACCATCAATTTCACAGTGACTTCTTATCGGGCATAAGTAAATTGGGGGGTACGGTACACCTCAACAGTGAGGGGGTATCTGACTCAGTCTTAAACCAGCCCTTCCTATTTCCAGGGCTTCATGTTGAAGCACGTGTCAGAGGTGACTCAGACGCTTCCTGGAGACACACACCAGGTTAGCTGGGCTTGTAAACTGTAACCCTCCTAAATAAATCAGAGATTTCCCAATTTCTCTTACATGCCTCACAGTCTCAGTCCCCCCATTCCCCTTCTGTGCTCTGTTCAATTTTACTACTTTGGGGTTCTTTGTTGTTGTTGTTTGGGGGGGCTGGTTATGCTGCTCCTCAGTGATCTGTGACGATATACGATGATAACAGCTTTTAACAAATGTTCCTGGGCGGGAATAAGGCAGCCGGTAATACTGGGTGGGGCTGGAGTCAGATCAAATAAATGAAATTTCACAGGCAGAGGACTTGCAGGGTGCTACCAAAAAGACAAATAATGAGAATCTCTGGAAGTGGCTTCCTGTGTGGCAGCTGCTTCTGTCCGGGTTTCATCACAGTGCCGAGGCTGTGGGCCTGAGGTCCAGCACACGGGTGTGGGGGGAAGAGAACGAGGGGAATTGGCTGAGTCAAAATGCCAGAAAAGTCGCACTTCTTTTTTTTTTTATTTGCATTTTTGAGATGAGGTCTCGCTAGGTAGTTCAGGCTGGATTCAAACTCACTATGTAGCCCAGGCTGGCCTCAAACTTGTGGTGATGCTCTGGCCTCAGCCTCACAAGTGCTGGGATTACAGGTGTCCATCATCAAAACCAGCTAAACTCACACTACTTATTAATACATATAAGGCTTGGGTATATTGCTGTTGCTTATTTATTTTGTTTTAAAAAATGTATTCAAGATCGTTTCTGCTTTTTCTTAACTGTCATATTTAAAAATATTACTTCTTTAATAAACATAGAACATGCATGCTCTATGTTTATTAAAGAAGTAGTTATCTTCATGTTTGTCTAATTTTCAGTATTTTATAACATATATTTTTTAAATATTTAAGCACTTCTTTGGCCTAACTGGCTCATGATAAATATAATTGTTTTGTTAGAAATTTCAAAAGTGGTGGTAGAAATGTTCTTGTTAAGACCATATTGAAGTTCATCTTCTTCCTGTTCTACTCCAAGTGACCTGCTCTTCCTCAAACATGATACCCTGGTCTGAACTCCACCAGTAGAACTCCGCTCCCATGATGCACACCCTGTTACTCAAACCACCTGAGACTGCACTGCAAAACTGCCTACCACGGCCTGTTCATTCTTCTGCCCCAGGCTCCGCTGAAGCCAATGTCCCTGAGCCCCTGCAGACAGCAGCTGGAAAAGGGCTTCGCCTCCTCTCCTGGCCCCAGCTGGAGCTGCCCTGCTTGCTCCTGATGGCTGTGCTGCTCAAAGTGTGGACTGAATATCAGTTCCATCCAGAACTGCACACTGTGTGTCTTGGTGAGGGAAGCACAAACATTCACGAGGGCTACTGGAAGGTTTTTAGCAATTTGAAGTTACTCCACCATTTAAATGAACAAATTCCCAACATGTTCCTTCCATCAAGATGTGAATGAGTTTGGAAGTCACGGAATATCATAGATGCTTCATGGGGGCAAAATCTTAACACCCGTCAGATTCTGTTACACCACAGTAAACAACAAGCATTTTTTCATTATAATTTAAAAGAATATAAGACCTGAGGTACAGTATTCACATACTGAGACTTTGTTCTAATTTTCAAATTTAGTTGTACAGTTCTGTTCAATATATAGCTAGCTATTTAACTTAGCTAATTATTTTCTTTTTCATTTCTGATACTCAGATTCTGAGTCAAGTCTCAGTGGATTTTTTTTCAAGTAAAGATACTTACTTGCTAAATGATAAAAGTAATAAACTGCGTTTCTGAATAAATCTATGTTGTAGTACGACTCAGATTAACAATGGATGCATTCAGGAAGCTCAGTTTGGTGTCTGTACTTGATAACATATGCAAAAATCACTGTCCCATTTTGAAGATGAATTGGAAAATATAGCAATAAAACTGCAAACTACGCTTAAAAACGTAATATTGAGTTGTAAATCAAAAACTTTATATGAAACAAAATAATTTAAATCCTGATAGAAGCAAAGATTCAAATTTTGCTATTTTTGCTTTCCAGGTTCTTGTAAAGCAGTCCATGGGGTTACTTATTAAGAATGAGAAATATTATAACATTTCTTAAGTATTTTTGAAAGTCTGCATCAAAGACATTCATTCCTAATGGTGATATCTGCAAAACTAAATGCAGCAGCTGAGAAACTTTCTCTTGACATTGTAACTCAGCGTATTTAGGGGCTGGATAATCATGGACAGATACATGGAAAAATAAAAGATCTTTTATTTCAGCTAAAGAAAGGCAAAGATTTTAGTGTCTATGGGATTTCACTTTGTTGGAGAAGCAAGAAAATTTCTCAGAAGCAAATTTATTACCGAAAAGCACTTTCAGATACGACCTATATAAAACTACAAGAATAATATTGTTGTAAAGCTGCTTTGAAGCCCTTTTTGGAGGATGCACTGTGGTATAGATGTTTATACTAAGGAGTCTACATCTGAAACTAACTCAGGACTCTTGTTTTTCATTGAAAAACCTCTTCCTGGAGGTTAGGAAACAACAACTGAACAAATAAATTCCTGTCTACTGAATAAGGATACAATAATATGTAGTTTGTTACATAATTCTCAAAAGTTTCTCATAATTTTTATATCTTGCATGGAATGATTACCATTTATGATCAGCTTTTAGCTTGTCACATAATAAAAAAGAAAAATCTTAAAGGCTATTGAGAGAATGTTTTAAGAATGCTTGAATAACAAAATAAATTACCATGTTTTTATAAGAAACTGGTTGAGAATGTTTTTTTTTTTTTTTTTTTTGCAAAGATGCAAATGCAACATCTGGCCTTGCTTGGTTTTATAAAACTGACTTATTTTTTAAGTTTTGGTAGTCTGTAGAAAATGGAATTGCAGTATCTTCTTCAATTGTAAGTAAGTTCAAAGAGCAAACATGAAATTGAAAAGACTGAAATCATGACAATTCTGTAGATCTTCAGAATGAGTTCCAGCACTTACCACAGTTATGAAACAATAAATGTTCTTACAATTTATCATCTGTTTCAGTATATTTACTATGTGTTGTTACATTGCAAAGTTTTAAACCTACAAAGCTCCTGCCTTTTAAAACTCCTTCCACTGTAAGTATCCTGGCTTAAACGTGGGAGTAGCATTAAGCAGCGCTCCCGTGTGGTGCTGGTCGGAAACTAAGGGTCAGGTGCGAACCCTTTTCCTCCTCTCCAGCTTCATCATCCACACCACACTGTTCACTGTCTTTTCTTGAGTCTTAACGGCAAACCTCTGAGGAAGCCTGTGGCAAGATAAAACCAAAACTACCAGCAAATAATATCAGTAATACTACAAAGTTTCCGTGAAAGAGTGTTTCAACCTCATTCATTCCCAAGTAATAGGAGCATCCAAAGATGTTTACCATTGGATTTGCTTGCATTTTTTGTTTTATTTTGCCACTGGGTCTCGGTCTAATCATCTCCTCATTCATCACGCTGCTTCTGCCCTCTTCCATGTTGATCTCCTTATCACGGGTTTCTCAGAGATTTTAGAAAGCACTGAAAGAGCATAATCAATGATATAGGATAGGAAACTGCTGGGGGGTAGACTTTGAGGAGTAAGGAAGGGACTTTCAATGAGGAAAGAAAAGAGGCAGCAGGGAAGGAAAGGGTGCCAAGATACCAAGTGTGTGCGTACCAGTTCCTCATGAAGGAGGCTGGCAGACACCCAGGTCCTCCAGACACCCAGGTTAGGGTGTCCTTCTTCCCAAGACCAAGGCCAATTCCAGGGATCACTTACAAAGAAAGGAAAATTAGATACCACGTATTTCATGAGCAATAACTCAAAATCTTCAAAATTAATGGGTTCTAAGGAAGAGCTCTAGTGTTAGGATGATATTTAGAACTGAAGTATTGCTCAAATACAAAGTGCTTACTAGGAATCTTTAGCAGGTTAAGCAATGTGTTTCAGTTAGGAAAAAAGCTTTTTACTCAAAGAGTGAAAATGCAGAATGAAAGACTGCTTCTCACATAGTCTCCACACTGAACAGGGTGTTCACCAGGGTGGGTGCAATTTAAAAACCAATTTTTTATTAAAATACTAAATATCAATAATTTTGGGGTCAGTGTTAAGTCTTTTGTATCAGGATTTTTTATTAATTATATGGCATTAATTGATAGCAATCTTGAAGTGAAGTAGATGTGTTTAAATTTTACAGAAAACCATGGAGTAATCAAAGAGAACAGTTATATTCCAACCCAGTGAAGGGCCTGAGGGTGAAACGGGGTGTAAGGAAGGAGACACCCTTGGGTGGGGGCAGAACCACCAGTGTGACAGGATGGGATAAAAAGGCTGAGACCCAGTTTCCTACTGTGTATCATTCATTTTGCTCTTTCAATTACTACACTTTTGGTTTCTCATGTAAGAGAAACCATACGATTTCTAACCTCTGAGTCTGATATGTTTCACTTAACCATATGCTCTGAAGGTGCATTGACATAATTACAAATGACCCAAATTTAATCTGTCTTATTGCTGAGTAATACTCAGTTGTGTAATATACCACATTTCCTTTACCTGTTCATCTGTTGATTGAAATAAAACTACTTCCAGGATTTTGCTATTATAAATTATGCTGCTGTAAGCATGGATGTGTACAGATCACTGTCACATAATGTTTATTTTTCCTTCATGATAACGTTATTTTTGGAGTAAGATGGAATCCCCATGTAGTTTGGATTTGCATTTATAAATTGGCTTTTGGTGCAGAACATTTTTATGTACCTAGTGAGCATTTGTGCTTTTTCTTTTCTGAAGTGACTATTCATGTCATTGCTCATTTTGTAAGTAGGTTTGGTTTTTGGGGGTTTGTTTTGTTTTGTTTTGTTTTGTTTTTTAATTTCAGGGTGGTCTAATCTTTTTGAGTTCTTCATTTGGTCCAGATGCTGGTCATCTGTCCAAGGCAGGTGCCAACTCTGTTTTGTATCTGAAAGGTGCCTGCTCCCTGATGTCTGCTTGCCCACACTGGCTCCATTGAGAGCGGCAGTTTTCTTCACCTCCAGTTTTCCTCCACCTTCCCTGGTCTGCCATCAGGCCCCCCACCTTTCCTGCTGCAGGGGCAGTGTGGATCTCAGAGGTGTTAGCTGAACACTTTTCAATTGTTCCAGCTCCCTGCTGAACACCAACCTTAGAACTGCTTTCCTGTCCCCACTTAGGTATTAATACCATTTCCTTCCTTCTCACCTGTGAGTCCAAAATATCCTTCAGCAAATACTTATTTATCAGCTTTGAATACATACTTGAGAAATACACTCAAAGTATTACTTTCTCATCTTTGGAACTCAGCTATTCGTATATTTTATCAAGCATGTCTGTGTTTGAGAGAATGTAACGCATCGCTTCAGCTTAACTCAACTTTTAACCTGCGTGCTGTGCTGTAGGCAACATTCTCTCAGTGCATACACAAGATGCCTGGACTATCTTAAATAATTCTGCTTGATAAAAGCATTCTCTGTTACCTGATGAAGTGTGGCTTCATGATTTTAATAGGGGGATTAAGTAGTTAATCTCTTGATGGTTTAAAGAAATGATAGAAAATCGTTTATTCTCTTCTTCACACATGACTAAGCTACAATTACCAGTGTGGCTGACATTGCTGCTTTGTCTTAGGAGCCTCTGAACTTGTGAACAGTTCACTTTCACATTAATAATTACTTCTGGCAGGGCTTGGTTCTCTCCACTTCTGCAAACTATTGCTCTCACTTATCTGCAAGTATCTGCTGAGCACCAATAGGTTTCTTCTTTCTAACAATACAGTCATGCTTGTTTAAAATCCATGCACTATTATCTGGACCAGTTTAAAACCTTTTCTTTACATTTCATTAGCAGTTATTTTGCCATTCTTATATATTATTTGTTCTTGTCATTGTAACATATGACAGCAAGCTAACTGCTACTTTAAAATGCAATTGACAAGCTAATGCAATGGCTATTTTGCCCTTCTAGTGGTATAGTGATTTATGAACAGAGTTTATTTAATTTTATATGTTAAAAATGCATTCCGTTTTCATGTCCTTCTATAGAAATCTGCATCTCATTTCATAATGCTTCTGTTTAAAAACAATTTGGTTCACAAACAAAAGCACTCAGCAAAGACTTGCTTTCACTGTCAAACTTCACATCAGTGAACAACCACAACCATCTTCCCACAGAGCACAAACATAATCCTCTTCCCCAAGTCATAAAACAAACTCAGTTCACAGAGGGAGAGGAGCCACTGTGCTTTCCCATAAATGCCATCCCCTAGAGAAGTTGTTTAGCACACTTTTGGCCAAATAGTAATCTAGTGTCACTGACTTTGAAATCAGTATATTTTCTACCTTGAAATCATATCCCCAAGTTAGAAAAAGTCTTTTCCTCACATTTACCTCTTTCAGATTCCATATCCAGGGCATATACAAGCCTGAGTGCAAACTATTATGGTTTTATTCAGTGCTTTCAGATTTGAATTGGTGTAGGGTCACACCACTGAAAGGTATATATGTAGGGATCTACATATAATAATTAGATATTGGATAATCACTTTTATTTAATTGGGATTCTGTGTGCCAGGAGATATGGTAGAAGTTGTGAAACTGGAGACAGCAGAAACTCAGTTCTTGGACCTGTAAATTCAAATTCAAGAAGGAAAAGAGAACATTTCATACACTAGGATAGGATATCATAAATACAGAAGCACAGACATTGGTATGAGGGGGTTCTTTAACCAAAACCTAACAAAATGGTTTTGCAAAGACAGGTTTTTCATAAACATTTGCCTTTTCCCAGAACTTCCTCAAGAGATTCCTTCAAACCACAGCCACGAGGAACCATCCTGTGCACACTAAGCCACCTGTAAAAGGGTGCTGCCCCGCAGTCACTCTTCAGGGTGAGAAGGATGGATGCCTTCTCTGATACTGGCCCTGTGTCAGTTATCATGATTTCTAAACAAGGTGTGCAACCTTCCAGTTGTTCTTTGGGAAAAATTGTCACTTCCTTCTTTTCCATAGATGGACACTTGGGTTGTCATGCTGATGTATCCCTGAAAACACTGTTTTGGAGAACTTGGCTTCTCTGATGTTCATTTTAGATGGACAGAATCATGTGCACCATGAAATTATGGCAAAGAGGTAGCCCTTAGAAAAGCCACTACTTCATGACTTTTTAGTAGTTTTTATTTTAGAGGAAGAATTCCTACCATTGCAACATGACAGGTATTTCCATCTTTGATTCAGAGGATTGTGGAGCCACATTGCTCCCCAAATAGCTTTAAAATGACTTACTGACCAATTTAAAAGTATCACTAAGCACCTACTTTATTCCAGAAATGTTAGGTGACAGATTTGGCAAAAAGATTCACAATTCTGGCCTACTGAGAGTTTATAGACCATATAGTAACCAAATTAACTGAAATGTGCATAAAACAATGACGTAAAGGATTGCCACAGCCCCCAGTGCTGTGAGATAAGTACCTGACCAGTGGAGAGTAGATTCCAGCATTGTTCCATTCTGCAATGGGTCAGGGGACTGCAGTCCTGCTCCCATGAGGTGGTGCCTCATCGAATACCTGCAGGACCAGTCGGAGGCAACCATGGTAATAGGGAAGGAGCTGTATTTCCAGCAGAGGTAGCCAGACATATGAATGATTGACGTGGTCCTGGAAAGGACATGGCATGGAGCAAAGGTCGAGGTGTCCTTGGTCACCACAGCAGCAGGTAGAAGATGAAAGTGAAGGTAAGAGTGTGACAGCAAGGCTAGTACAGGTTGGGCTCCGTGGCCATCACCAGGAGATTTGCTGCCAGTGGTCAGAAACATGGATGCACACATAACCAGCTTGGCAGCAGTGTGGGAAATGGGCTGGGGCATCACCAGAGTGACTGCAGTGAGAAGCCAGTTCACTGCTGTCTCTGCAGCCAGCTGACAGCTGATGGAACGGCTCAGAGCCTGTGAGCCTGCTGCCACCCACACTGCATCAGTGGCTTTGGTCACTCCTTCCTAGGTTCACAAAAAAATATTTTTTCTGTTTTCAGAAAATTGGGTCCTACTATTCTTTACCTGAGAATATAGAGCATTCTGCTTATAGCACAAATCAATATTTCAGACACTAGGTAAAAGGCATTTGGATAATTATTCCACATTCAAGAATCGGTCCTATGCCAAAGAAGAGAACTTCGGCTAATTTAGAATTTCAAGTTTTTTTCTGAAATGGCAATATTCTTCCAAGTGGAGGTGATAAATTGCCCTAAGAGTAGCTGTTTGAAGCATGCATCTGACTTAGACTGCTGATTCATGCATCTTATTACCTAGAAAACAAGGCCAATCATGGATGAGGAATTCAGAGAATATTGATACAGAATCAGCATCACCAGGATTAACCAAAACAAGCACTTAAACAGAAGCTGCCTAGATCCAAAGCTCATGACATTAACGTGCTTTGTTCTGTGCGCATATTTAATTAATTCAATGCAGCTTCTAAGGTGTAACTTCTTTATAGAGATGGTTATTCAGCGTCACGGGTGGTGTGTGTGTTTGGGTCATCACATTTTGTATAGAGAAAGGCTAGTGGGACACATGATCTGACCCCATGACAGGTTTCAGAACATCTCAGGACTGGTCACTGGGGCAGGGGTGACTGTGGGCAGAGAGAGGCAATGTGTGTTGAGAGAATATGTTGCCAACTCAATAGCTGAATGAAACAGTGGCCGAAGAAACAGCCAGGATGCTCGAAGGGTTGGAGGAGAAGTGGTCGCAACACAGGGGTGGAGGCTGGGGGAGTGACAGAGAAAACCACAGCCGGAGAAAGTAGCACCACCAGTAACAGGGAAGGGTGCTTCGCATCCACTCCTACAGACCTGAACCAGGCTCTGATCTAACTTCCTTCTCTGCTTCACCTCCTATTTTTGTAAACTGCAATTTACTCCCAAATGTAAATACAAAGACCATTTTAGCCAGCCATGTCGTTTTAAAACAGAGCTTTGCACAAATCAAGGGTTTTGGATATGTAAGTTTGTGTAGTCTGAGAAGATTTCAAGTTGGATCTGAGAACGCCAATCTAGCACTTACTTATTTCTCTGTAACTGAAGTTGCTTTATTTAAAGGTGTGTGTGTTATCCCTTTGACTTTTAGCTGAAAAACTTCTTGTTGATTCAAGATGAGTCTAGTTATTCCTTCATCCCTTGACTTTCTGGATATTTAGCTTGCTTGGTAATTGCCACATTTTCTCTGGTGACACAGAAAGTGCGTTTTGTAGTTTAGATATTCAGCTTCATAATTTTCATTCATCTGGAGTGAACTGCACTGTACACAAGGAATTCTTCTCAGTGTCCACCTGATGTTTGCCTGGGATGGATGAGCATCCACCACGGCCACAGTGGATATGGAGAAACAGGAAGGGCCCACCTGAGGCTCACTGTGGGCAGCGGCTACCTGCCAAGGCCACAACTGTGCCAGTTGTGTGCATCAAGTGGCAGCCTGAGGGATAAACAGGGAAAACCTCCTTCACAGCAGCAAATGTCCTATCAGTCTGTCATCATCTTCCACACAAGATGCTATATTCATGTCAATGTCATGAATTCTGAGGTGCAAATGAAAATTGAGGTACTTTTGTTACTTCACTTACTCCATTACCCTAACTCTGCATCCAAAGTTTAAAGGCAAAATCTTCTCAGGTTAGCTGGGTGTGGTGGCTCACACCTGTAATCCCAGCACTCGGGAGGCTGAGGCAGGAGGATTGTTGCAAGTTCGAGACCAGACTAGGCTACAAAGTGAGCTCAAGGCCAGCCTGAACTATCTCAAAAGACAAAAAAAAAATATTCTCAGTTTACTGTGAGAAATGATTAAGGCTCAGAATAACAGGTGGATAAGATGTCTCCATGAAGGCACAGGATTGCATGCAGCTGAACCACTGACTCTGCATTTACATCACCCCAGTCTGCCACTCTGATACCCAGCTCTGCATCCACACCATCAGAGCTGCATCCCTACCACACAGGGCTGTGAGAGCAGTCCCTCCTACACCAGCTGGAAGGAACGGCTTGTACCTGGGAGGACAGGAGGCTTCCGACTTGGGAGCCACATCACCACTGACAGCCTCCTCCACCGTGGGCTAGACACAAGTACACCTGCTGCTCCACCAATGCCCTCTGAAAGGCACTGTGGAAGTGCACCTTAGCAGCTAAAAAGGACTGGAGGGTTTTAATTTCTACTAGACAGTATGAAACTTCCTAAAGTTGCATCCTAGCACCTTCTTAGTTTTTCTTTAATATTTCTTAAACAATTTTTAAACATATGCTCAACTAGAGGACATAGTATAATTAAGCCTTGGTTACTTTTTAAGGAATATATTTTAAAAATTACATACCCCACATTCTCATCCATACATTTTCTACCATTCTACATCCCCAGTAGAGACTTATTTTGAGATGGCGATCACTTGTGATATGTATCATTCACCCAAACACACATGGTTGCAAGGTTTTACATTCATTAAAGGTAGGAAAAGAAACAAGCTCTGCAGAGCAAATCTGGGCCAGGTCAAGGTACAAAATACTCTCCACAAGCAAGAGTGAGCTCCTGTGAGAGAACAGAGTGACAGAGATGTTAACACTGTGTTTAACATTTCAATCCTCCCCGAATCATATTTTGAATTATATACAGTGTCTTGGTTACTTTTCTCTCATTGTTGAGACAAAATACCCAACACCCAAAATGAAGGAAGGAAAGGTTTATTTAGCTCACACAGCTTGTGGAAGTTTCAGTCCATAATCATCTGCCACCAAGGCAGGGTGGCACATGGCAGAGGGCAACAGTTCAAGGTGGCAGAAGGCAGTGAAAGCAAAAAAAAAAAGGAAGAGCATGGAGAGAAGACTCTTTCTGTCCCTTATATTGTATGTAAGCCACACCCATAATCCCAGTGCTGGACCATGTGTCATTCACAAACTCTGGAAGCCCACCTCCATGACTACATGAGGTTTTGGAGGGACATTCAGACTCAAACTATAACATACAAAATCCATCAAAAACTTTCTCCAGGAAAAGAGAAGCTTTTATAAATATTTTAATGCTGAATTTATAGAGATATCATGTGACTAATCAAGAGGTGCTCAAGGAGATTGCCATGAGCTTCCAGACATTTCTCAGCACAGGACACTCCTGCTGCTTGGGTAACCTTGGTCACTGAGATTGCTGTGCACACATTTTCACTGTCTTCTCAAAGAATCAGCACTGTAGTGAGTTCTCTGTAATCTGTGATATTCTCCTCTGTCTCCCATAGGAAGGCAACACCATCTTTTGAAACAATCATACTATTTTTCTTTTCCTGAAGTGTATGTGTGTGTGTTTTTTTTGTTGGACTATTTATTTGTAAGTTTTTCTACCTTGGATTTTCTACAAGAATGATTCCTTGCCACTGTATTTCTGTGATTCTTTAATTATTTTTGGGTACCTCTACATAAGTGAGTGCTGTTTGGTTACCTATAAAAATAACGAGTGACAATTTCCTTAATTATAAGCAACTACTACTACTCCAGTTTTAAAAGATTTTGTATAAAAAAGTGAGGTCAATGTGATTTTTTTTTAATGTTTGGGTTTTTTTTTTCAATGCTCAAAGTCTATGTTTTGTTAACTCCAGCAGAAGCCAACTTTACTAAGATATCTTTTCATTATTCTTCAAAGCTAAACAATGTACTGTTTCAACAGGAGATGTGAAGAATTGTGATGTTTACTAAAATCATCTTTATGTTATAATTGAGCTTGGTCTTTGCTATAATTTTAATTTTCTATCCAGAAGGCACCAGATATGTACAGGATGAATATTGTTGTTTAGTGTTTAGAAGGCATAATTTATTTATGCTGCATACACATCCAGGTTTGCTTTGATTCGCCATTGTGCTGTGTCTGAGTCCTTCCTTCCTGACTGTGGCATCAGCTGTGTGGTTCGCCTGGCTGGTGTGTCTTACCATGTGACTTCCTCTTCACTTAGTGTGGCCTTGTGAGTTCTGCCAGGTCATGTTTCCATTCGCTTTTTCTGCCATGGCTATTATTTTTCAATATTGCACATTAATATACAAAGTTCATCCTGTACTTTTTCAGCTATCATCAAGTTTTATTATGACATCATTATCACGCAGTAAGAACATCAATCAGAGCGGCTGTGGCTGGGAGGGCCAGGGAAGGCCTGCTTTCCTGCTGGGGGGCCGGTTGCCTTACCTGAGTAGTATTTTGAGGTCATTTCTTTTCGTGTCTAATCTTTTTATATTTGCTAGTAGTTTTTGATTATGGAGAACATGAAGAATGCTACATCCAAAGTACTTTGAGAAATACGTTAAAGGAGAGAGGGTTAGTGATGGCATGGTGATCTCATTTGTATGATACATATTTTAAAACACAGTTATAAAATTAAAACTATAAAATAAAACTTTACAGTATTAAATTAAAATTACCAGAAATCAGATGTTATAAATTAAAAAAAAAATTTGAGTACATGTTTTCAGTACATAAGCATTACATAAAATATAACTCAAAAAACTAATAATGAAAATGAGCAGAATATCTTTGTTAACTTTTAGTTCACTGCATTTTAATTTCAGTGTAGGGTCAAAATTATTTTTTTCTTGATAGTTCTGTGTTTTGTCTACATAAAACTTTTAGTTCTCAATAAAACTGGCATAAATTACAGCCATTAATGAAGGCTGATGGATTGGAAATGGTTGGAGGGAAATGGTGGATTAGGAAGCTCCAAGCTCTGGTCCTGCACAAACCTGAGAAAACTCAAAACTCACTTGCCACACTCTGGGCAGAGCACTGCTGGAGGCTGGCAGAGGCCGGCACATCTCAGTCAGGAGCAGCAGGGAAAAGAAAACCCCAAGGTTCCCCTGTTCCCCTGTTCAGCCTTACCCTCAAGGCAAGCTGTGGACTTGGAACTGGGGCTCCTGGGCCAGTTAGGACACGTCCCCCATCCAAAGTGGGGAGAACAAACCTTCTTCACAAGTGATTGTGTGGTCAGTTCTAACCTTTGCAGGGCTGTGAGATCTCCTGGAAACTCAAAATTAAAATAAAAAATAAATTATATATATCCAAAGTCATAAAGGCAAATAGCATCAATTAAATGTAAACATTATGTACAATGAACATGTAGCAGTAAGAAAATGATCTGAAAAAATACCAGTGAGGAAGATTTGGTGACACATTAAAATGATTGTACACTATTGAAAATTGAAAAGAATACTGCAAAGTGGAGAAGCAACCTACAGATCTACAGCACAAGCATCATACCTGAAACATAATGAACTAAACCCTGAGGCATGTACTAAAGACCTTGGTCAGCACTTCTTTGAGAAACTGGAGACTTGGAAGTAAAGAATGCTAGGGAGGAACGCAAGAGCCATAACCTGCTCTGCAAAAGGGGCGTTTTCCAGAGCTCCCCAAGAATGTCCTCAACTTTTACCCACGACCTTTCTCTCAGGGTTCAGCACAATTCTGGAATAGCTCAGCCAGAGCCAGTAAAATCTGGGCAAAGTTCTTCATTTGTTTTGTTTTGTTTTGTTTTTCTTGGTAACCATGAAAACCTTAGCTAAACCTTAGCTCAGAAGCAGAGTCTGGTGAACACATGCACTTGGAAAACTTTGTCAGACAAAAAACAGACTACAAATCTCTAATAATAAAATATGGTAAAAATATTGTTATAAATTAAATGCAAACCCTGGAGAAGGGGGACAATACGAATTCCCCCTTCTACATTACTACATTAATGGGTCCACATGTTCAGTTTTAACCAAATAAATGGGAAGAATTGCAAGAGAGTAAGAAGTCAAGGCTGAAGCAAGATAACCAGTTTAGCTGATAGCCACCAAACAAAGCAAGACTAGACATTGGACTTACTAAACAAAGATTTTAAAACAGTACAGACCCAAAATATTTCCAGGGAAAAGAATTGAATTTTATTTTTAAAATGAGAGTGACAACAATAAAATTCTGGAGCCAAGGAGTCTGAGAACCAACATGCAAATGTCACTGCTAAGTAGATCAACAGCAGATTTCAGCAGGCAAGAGGCGGACAACTGACCCTGCTGTGAAAAGGAGGGGAGGGAGTAGGAAAAACGAGCAAAGGCTCAAGGCTCACTGGGCGCCATCGTGTTCACCAGTCCAGGCACGACGGCAGCCCACATGATCAGGAAAAGGAGAAAGAAGCTTAAGGAGTATCTGAAGAGCTAACATCCAAAATTTCCTGTACAAATAATATCCCAGGTTCCACAAAAATTATGAATTATAAGAATCAGCATTTGTGAAATGAAGAAAATAATTGTGACTTTGGCTAAATAGATTCCCTCAGAGATGCGTAATCAATCAATCGGTAGCCAAATACAATTTTGAAATAATATAGAAATAACACCAAAAACGTTCAGCATAATTAACAGTTCATGTCTCATCAGAGATTTTAGTTATGAGAGGACTGGATGTCATACTTAAAGTTATGAAAGAACAATATCTACCAACAATTCTATATCAAGTAAAAGTATTCATAAGCAATGGAGAAACTAAAACACTTCCAGATGAACAAAAATTTAAGGAATTTGTTATCACTAAATCAACACTATGAAATTTCTACGAGTGAAAACTTCAGGGCAAAGTGGAAACACAAGCTGGAGATTCACAGCCTTATGAAGACGACAAGTATCTCTTAAAGGAAATTACATAGGAAAATATAAACCAAGTATTGATATTCTCTAAGA
Source organism: Hydrochoerus hydrochaeris (assembly GCA_004027455.1). Lineage (NCBI taxonomy): Eukaryota > Metazoa > Chordata > Mammalia > Rodentia > Hydrochaeridae > Hydrochoerus > Hydrochoerus hydrochaeris. Next base: position 1,412 of record PVLA01012191.1, on the reverse strand, counting down.
TACAGGCTTTTATATCTTACAAATTTTAAACTATAAATATACAAAAATAATTACAAATAATTTTATTAGATATAAAATGTATAAAGATGTACATTAGACAAGAACAATAACATCAGTGGAGAAATGGGTCTGTATAGAAGCAGAAGTGTTAAATGCTGTTGGAGCTAAATTGGTAGTGAGTTAAACTAGATTATCAAAAATTTGGATTCAACGTAATTCTGTTAAAACAATAAAGCACCGATGAAAGAAATTGACAAATATCAACAAAACCATTAATAAATGGAAACACCCTATGTTCTTGGATTGATAAACTTAATATTGCTAAGATGTAACTAATGCCCAAGGAAATGTATAGTTTCCACATAATTGTTAGCAATATTATGATCACATATTTTTAGAAATAAACACTTTAACACCCAAAATCACATGGAGCTTGAAAGGACCCAAGTTGTTGAAATAATCTTGAAAAATATTCAAGCTGGATAACTCATGGTAATTTCCAAAATTATTGCAAACCTTTAGTAATCAAAGCAGTGGGATGTGGTCACAAAATACACATGTAAGACAATAGAATCAAGTTGAGATTCCAGAAATGAACCTATGCATCCATTTTTAACAAGGGTACATGGGAGTGAAGAATAGACTTCAGGACAGATGGTGCTGAGGTCGCTGAATTTACACCTGCTGAGGAGGAAGCTGGGAATCTGCCTCAAGGCATAGATCATGAACTAAGTCAAAACACCTCCACAGAAATATTAAAGGGAAAACCATGACACTCTTGGAAGAAAACCCTTGGATAAATTTTCATGAAGCAAAATATGTCTATAGATTCTTAGATGTCAAGATCTAAAGAACAAAATAAAAAGTTGTTAATCAGAATTCTTCAGAAGTTAGAAACTTTCACATCAAAATAAATGATCCTCAAGTGCATAGATTCAATATAGAACACAAAAATTATAGTGTTATTTTATAATATTCATTGAAAGGATCAAATACAGAAGAGTGTGGAGATCTGTCCACATACTAGAGACTCCAAATACCCAGCCGAGGGCCCGGGCCCCAGGGCAGTATCTTTCACAGGTCCAGCTGAGGACCCAGAGCCCATGGCAATGCCCTCATAACCCTATCGTTTATGTGTCCTGCATTCAATCTATTCCCTTGCAAATATTGACGGAAACACAGCCATGGAGTAGTCTTGGACTTCTAGAGAGAGAGAATGAGACACAAGGACACCCATGAGATGGTTCAAATGACAGAAAAAGTGGAGGAGGAGGAAAAGGAAGAGGGAGAGGAAAAGGAAGGGGAAGGAGAAGAAGGAGGAGGAGAAGGAGAAAGAGGGTGAAAGGGAGAAGAAGGGGGAAAGGGAGAAGGAGGGGGAAAGGGAGAAGGAGGAGGAGAAGGAGGAGGAGGGG
>PVLA01012190.1:0-46672 GCA_004027455.1 Hydrochoerus hydrochaeris | reverse complement strand
ATATTGGGGATTGATTGGAAACTTCATTGTGCTTATAGACCCCAGAGTTCAGGACAGGTAAAGAAAATGAATAGAACAATCAAAGAGACCTTGACAAAATTAGCCAAAGAGACTGGCTCTAAAGACTGGACCATGCTCCTACCTTATGCTTTGTTCAGAGCTAGAAACACTCCTTCCTCCCAGCCACCTAATCTAACTCTCTTTGAGATCCTATATGGAACCCCTCCCCCCATTCGGGACCTCAGCCCCCTACTTAAGGACACCCATTTACCCCATACCTTTTTAATTAATAGACTCCAGGCTCTAGACCAAATTCTAAAGGTCCTGTGGCGCCAACTCTCTTCAGCCTACCAGCCAAGCGACGGACCCGCTCATCACCAATACAATGTGGGAGACTTCGTCTACGTCTGTTGCCATCAGATACAGACCCTAAAACCACACTGACATCGCGTCCTGGATCCACACATCTCACCTCAAGCCAGCACCGCCACCACCGAAGCCTCAATAAAAATTGGAAAAGACTAAAACTCCCCTCAAGTTATGGGTTCGTAGGGTTACTATTCCTCCTCCTCCTTCCCCTAGGACTTTTCCTTAAGGAGGAGGAATTATGTGCAGCCTTAAAAGAACAATGCTGCTTCTATACAGATCTTTCTGGAGTTGTTAAAGAGTCCATGGCCGAACTCAGGGAAAGATTAGACCAAAGACAAAAAGAATGAGAAGCCCAACAAGGCTTATTTGAGTCTTGGTTCAGCCAGTCTCCATGGCTCACCACCTTACTGTCGGCCCTAACGGGACCCTTGATTGTGCTGCTCTTAATAATAACTATAGGATCCTATATATTAAATAGAATAACAAACCTACTATAAAGTCAGATTGACAATGTAAAACTAATGCTCCTCAGACAACAATATGCGATTCTAGATGATCCCAACAATAAACACCCCGATCTCTAAGATTAGAGATCCACAACACAAAAAGGGGGGAATGTAAGAGGAATTTTCTCTAGTTAAAAGTACATGGTCTATGCTGCTCATCTCCTCCCAATATTCTGGGAATTGAGCCATTATAGTTAAAGCTGCCTAGATTAAATTCAGACAAGGATTAAGCTGACTAGAAAACCTGGGTTGTGAGGAAGAAACAGCCCCCTCCCATGTTTAAGGAATTTATGGAGTGTACCTTCCCTAGGCATCTGCTGCCCATATTAGGAAGCACCCTCCACTGCCCAACTCTAGACCACCCTATAGTCGCCCCCTCCAATGAATGTAGAAAGCCATTTAAACTAACCAATGCCATTTGCTTCTGTGACCACGCTTGCAAAGACCCCTCCTCCCTTTGTTCAGTAATTTAAAAGCCATGCTCCGGCACACCTTGGGGCTCTCTGTTCCTGCATGTTCAGTGAACCCCACGCATGCTTGGACAATAAAAACCCCTTGCCAATTGCATCAGACGGCATCTGTTGGCTTCTTCATACATGGGGCGGGCGTCTCGACCCTCACAGTATGTGATAAATGATGGCTATTATCATTGTTATTATTTACCATCATTTACTGAGGACCACAAGGAGCAAGAGAGGTTTCCTAGTGTATCTTTCTGCTTCTAATTTGGGTCACATTTACATACTTAGAAAAAACAAAATGAGTCCCTCTCCTATATTTAAAGATACTTAAGGAAAGAAAAGTACATGAGTTTCTACAGGAATTCTTTCTCAGTCAAAAATGCTTTCTAGTTTTTCCAAAAATTTAAACCTATTTCTTTTGGGCTACCCTGAAAATGGAGGACAGATTCACACCCTCAAGGGATTTTTCTTAATTTTTGTGTTTGTTTGTTTGTTTTTGTACTGGAAATTGAATTCAACCTCGTGCTTGCTAGGCAGGTGCTGTGGCCTGAGGTATATCCCCAGCCCTCAAGGGATTATTCTTAATAGAAATTATGACTCTGTTCTCCTTTGTCTTTCTCAGTCTCCTATGCCCCCCCATCTCAGACAAACTATTCCACTTCTTCTCTGAGAGAAAACAAGTAATAAACTCATTACTTTTGGATTATAATTTATAGTATGAAAAAAATCTAAACACTAGACAGTGATTCCCCCGATCTGTTTTATAACACATCAAAGAATTGCTCTCTACCAAGAGGAATGTTGGCAAAGCTGAACAACTGAGTCAAGAAAATGGATCAGGGGAGGGGAAAATCAGACATTCTGAAGGCAACCGAGCTAACAGAGGGGCCGAGAGCTGGGTGAAGCAGAAGCAGGCAGGTTCTGCTGAAGATCTCAATTTGTTTGAAGCACCAATGTCATAATTCCTTCAAAGCTGCCATAAGTAAAATGCCTCAGACAAGATAATTTATTTTTAAAACACAATTTTTTCTCTCAAGCATTCTGGAGGCTGCGACATCCATGATGGAGGTCCCGGCAGACTCAGGCTCTGGAAAGAACTTGCCCTCAATCCCACAATGGTAGCTTCTTTCTGCCCCCACTACATGGAGAAAGGGCAAGAGGGTTGAAGAGACCTCTTGCAGCCCTTCAATACAGGCACTCAGCTGGCTCCCGAAGGGGGGCACTTGGGACCTCACTACTCCCTAAGCCCCACCTCCTTAGGGTTATTGTACTGGGCTTAAGTTTCAGCATGGATTTTGGTGAAACATAAATATGCAAGCTATAGCAGTCAGTGTACAGCAATCAAGTAAATTAATCTCTTCCTCCTGAGAAGTTATTAAAATGAAATAAACAACATAAAAGGAATAATTTTAATATGAAAAACCAGCAAAGAAGAAAGACTCTATTTGTAAACAATATGTTAGATCAACTTCCAGGAAGACAAAGAGCTGATGCTGATGAAGGGAGAAGAAAGTCTCAGTCTAGAGAGAGGAGGAGAAACGTGCATGTGCTGTAGGGCCTGGGGATGGGGCAGGGAAGCAGAGAAAAGACATCTCAAGAATGCAAGAGACACAACACAGACAGAACAAGAGGTTAATTATAGTATGCACTAGAAAATCTCACTTGTCTTGACGAATTCCTAGTGTCTGTCTTAAAGAAAATATAGAAGCTTCTTTTCTTTAAAAATGGAATTTAGTTCAGTGACACAAGCACCTGCCTGGCAAATGTGAGGTCATGAGTTCAACCTCAGTACCAAAAAAAAAAAAAAAAAAGAAATTCAACACGAGATTCAACATCAATTAATAAGAGTTCCAAGACAGCCAGGGTGAGAAACAAGGATTTTTTTTTTTAAACTGGGAATCAAACTCATGACCTTGTGTCTGCCAGGCAGGCGTTTATGGGGCTGAGCTAAATCTCCAGTCCAAGGATATTTTCAAATACATACATTTCCTAAAAATAAAGGACATAAGTCTCCATACTAAGAAAATTTCTTGGCACAGTGGATGAAAGAGGCTCATATCCATGTGAGTGACAGTGAACATGAAAAAATCAACAGATCCTAAAATGTCCCTAATGAAATCATTTACCTGTTTACCTCTGAATGGGTGTTCCTCAGGTTCTTGGATTTTTATTTTGTTTTTTTGAGACAGGGTCTCTAGCATAGCTCAGGCTGGACTTGAGCTCACGATCCTCCTGCTTTAACCTCCTGAGTGCCAGTGTTACAGACCTGTGCCATCATACCTTGCTCACATTCAGCTTTTGATGACAGTGTATGCTGCCAGCAAAGAGTAGAATAGTATTTTGAAACTTTAATAGAGAATTATTTTGGCTTTGTTTATTTTTATTTAACAAACAATAATTGTGTAAATTTGTGGAGTAAAATGTGATGTTATGGTACATGTATACACTGTGCAACAATCAAATAAGAACAATTACCATATCTATCACCTCATACATTTATCACTTCTTTGTAGTGAGAGTATTCCAAAAACTCTCTTCTACCTACTTTGAAATATATACCATTAACCCAAGTCACCCTATGGTGCAATAGAATACTCAGCATACTCCTCCTGTCTAACTGTAACTTAGGACTTACTAGCCAACCCCTGTCTCAGCCTTCCCCTCTTCCTACTATCCCCAGTCTCTGGTAACCATTACCCTACTCTCTACTTCTGTGAAGTTAACTTTTTAAGATTCTACATATGAGTGAGATTATGTTGTTTTTGTCTTTTTGTACCTGGCTCATTTTGCTTAACATAATGTTCTCCAGGTTCACCCACATTGTTATAAAGAAAAGATTTCATCATTTTTTATGGCTGAATAGTATCCCATTGTATGCACCATATTTTCTTCATCTGTTCATCCACTAATGGACAATTAGTTTAAGTCAAAAGTTTGGCAATACAAAAAGCACTGCAAGTGCAGATATTTCTTCAATTTAATTTTCTTTGGATACATGCCTAGTAGTTGTTTATTTGTTTGTTTGAATGCTGGGGATTGAATCCAGGGCCTCAAGCATGCCAAGTATGCATTTTACCATTGAGATACACTCTTGGTCTTAGGATTTCTATTTTTAACTTTTTGAGAAACCTCCATACTGTCTTCCATTATGGCTATACTAACTTACATTTCCACTTCATTGGTCAGTTTTCCCATTGCCTGAAAAAAACACACAATTTATAGAAGGAGATTGGATGTTTGGCTACTAGTTTTAGAGATACGTGGTCATCTGGATCCAAAGCAGAAGTATCATTGTAGAAGGACGTGGTTGGTGGAGCAAAACTGCTGACTTCATGGCAGCCAGAAACACCTGAACAACTTAAATTTTGCACAAAAAGAAAGCATGTGTAAAGTGGAGGCCAAAGAAAATACTGGCAGTATCAAAAAGAAACCAAGTACTTTGTATAAAGACAAGAAGAAAGATGCCTTATGGGCATTTCAGAAATCAGCAAGACTCCACTCATCACAGGGTCATGGGTACAAAGATGTCAACACGTCCTCTGAGAAGAGATGCCCTGGGAAGTTAAGTCAAGGAGGTCTGGTAAGGGAAATAGATTTCCTGGGATTCATTTCCCTGTCTTGAGGCACTCAGACACTAAGAGGCCACTTTAGAAGTGGTCCATAGGGCCTGGCTACTTCTTCCATTGATCTTGTTATTGTCCATGTAATGCTGGTTTCACTGGCATGAAGATTACAAGAGTTACAGAGTCACAGAGACTTCTGCTTGGATTTCGAAGAAAGCATAAGAGTCCAGGAAGTATGCTCCTAAGAGGGGAATACTAGAAATTGTGAGAGTGAAGCTCTGATGATGGAATGTAAACTTAACAAAATTGAAAGTGCCAGAAACATGTAACGTTTGCTAAGGAAAGTTGGAGGCAGTAATTGAAGCCACCTTGAGAGAGAGCCCTTATGGGCTGCAAATGGGCAGAGCCACCCAAAGGCTCTGAAATTCATATCTTACCTTCATGTGCTCTGGATGGCAGACACAGAGCTACAGAACTTAATGTTTACCTTGCTGGGTAAGTCTTGCTTTGGTCTCATTATTTTCTGTACCCCAATCCTTCCTTCTTGGAGTGTGAATGTTTACCCTGTGGATATGGTAGCTTGGAATTACATGTTACTTTTTAATTTTTTAATTTTAAAGAGAATAAAACAAAACAGAACAGAACAAAGCAATTCAGAGCAAAACAATGCAAATAACACAGAATTTCAAGACAAGACAACAAGAAATCAACAGTGGCTACCATAGTGTCTCTTGTTTTCTTTGAAATAGTTATCCACACCTTCAAACACAATAAATTAATACAAAACAAAACAGTATAAAGCCAATCAAAAGAATGAGAACGAGACAATAATGGCTACCATAATGTCTTTTGTTATCTTCAAAATAGCTGTCCATACTTTCACACATATTGAAATCAAATAATAGAATACAAACTAAAACTAATCAAAACAAAGAATAAATGCATTATTGGACTTCAAAACAAGATGATAGGAAATCAGCATTGGCTACCATGTCTTTTTTTCTTCAATGTAGTTGTTCATACCATCACACATAATAAAATCAATTCTTATAAACTCTTTAGAAGAAATTCTGAGCGTATATAAACCTATACATGTATATCTATCCTTTCTGTATTAGAGGAAAAACAAAACAAAGTATACAAAAAGTAAGAAACAAAACAGACAAGTAATAAACAAAGAGCAAGTCCCAAACAATAACAATGTAGGCTTTCAAAACAAGGTGGCCGGGCTGGGGATTTAGGTTAGTGGCTTAAGTGCTTGCCTGGTAAGCACAAGGTCATGAGTTCAATCCCCAGGACAAAAAAAGAAAACAAAAAAAAAAAACAAGGTGGTGGGTACATAACAAATTTTATTGTTTTGCATAGTTATCTTCAAAAGTGTTACTCGAATTACCAGATATAGACATGCAAAACTGATCTAATGATATGACTATTAACTGTTCTGTTCCAAAAACTAATACAATTAGCAGTACAATCAATGTAGTAATCTGTAAGTGTATAGATAAAAATTAATATTGACCAAGGGCCTGCCCTGCCACTGGGAACATTGAGGAAGCCCGCCCAAGACTGAAAACTGCCCTGGACTGCTACAGATGGGCCTGCCCTCCCACCTGGAACATCAGAAGATCTCAGCAGGATCCAGTTAGTGTGAGAAAATTTGGAACTTTGCTCCCAGGTGGCGAACTTTGGACTACACTGGATTGATTGCATCAATGTGGTGAGTATACCCCTAAAATAGAGGTGTACAGGGGATAAATAGGGCCAGTAGTAAAACCCCCTCCAAATAACTCTAAGACTTTGGTGTGTCTGAAAAGAGTGTGTGTGATCCCCTCTTACACATAGAAAACACCAGGCAGAGTGAAAATGACAAAATGAAAAAGCAAAATGCAGTCTGAAATATATAGTTCACCAGAAGCAAGTATAGGAGACATTGAAATAGAGGACCCCAAAAGTAACACACCAGGAATCTCTGAAAAGACAGCCAGTGAAATAAAAAAAACAACTGCATCTGGCTATAGAGGAAATCAAATTAGAAGTACTCTCCCATGTAAAGATAGAAATAACAACTTTAGTAAAGGAGTTGTTGAATGCAGCTAAAGAATAACTAGAGAAAAAAGTACATGAGCATGGGAAACTGATTGAAACTTTGAATGAACAATATAGAAAACAAGCAGAATTCATGAAACTCAAGAGACATCCAAGAAACAAAAAATTCTGTTGAAAGCATGCAAAACCACTTAAAGGAAGCTGAGGATAGGATTCAGACCTTGAGGACAGGATTACAGTTAGTGATCAGGAAAGGATAGAACTTTTAAAAATAACAAAGCAGCATGAAATGACAATCCAGAAGCTTCATGATGATGCCAAGAGCAACAATATAAGAGTAATGGGCATTAGCAAAGATACAGGAGTGCAGGCAAATGACATACCTAAAGTATTTACAGAAATAATAGCAGAAAATTTCCCAAACATGGGGAAAGAATCTGATATGCAGATAAGTGAGGCATATAGAACACCAAACAGTCACAATCAACATAAATCCACACCCAGACACATAATAATTAAGATCTCAGACATATAGAATAAAAACAGAATATTAAAAGCTGTCAGAGAAAAGACACAACTCACCTATCAGAGAAAGCCCATTAGAATCATGGTAGACTTTTCAGCACAAACCCACAAGTCAAAAGAGCTTGGAGAGAGGTATTTCAAGCCCTGAAAGAAAACAACCTTCAAACCAGACTGATGTACCCAGCAAAACTTTCATTCAAATTTAATGGAGAAACAAGATACTTCCATGACAAAGAACAACTGAAGAAATTCATGTCCATGAAACCAACCCTAGAAAGAGCACTGAAAGACATACTAGACAGAGATAAATATGACCACAATCCCCAAAACAGCAACAGAAAGAAACCACCAGGTAGGATAAGGAATTAAATGAGAGGAAAAGCAGAAAGAAACAACTGGAACATAACATGGCAAAGTCAAGCCAGTACATATCAGTGATATCCATAAATATAAATGGCCTCAATTCACCTATAAAAAGAAATAGATTGACAGAATGGATCAAGAAACAGGACCCCACAATATGCTGTATACAAGAAACACATCTGAACCAAAAGGAAACTCATACATTAAAAGTCAAAGGATGGAAAACAGTATTCCATCCAACAGGAACCCAGAAAAAAGCAGGGGTAGCTATTCTATTTGCAGACAACATGAGCTTCAAACCTAAAATGATTAAAAGAGATAGAGAAGGTCACTACATACTTGTTAGTGGTAAAATTCAAGAGGAAGAACTAACAATTATAAATATATATGCACCAAATACAGAAGCACTGAACTATGTAAGACAGATACTAATGGACATCAAAAACCAAATACACAAGAACACAATTATAACAGGAGATCTTAACAGCCCATTGTCACAAAGAGCTAGACCAACTAGACAAAAAGTCTGCAAAGAAATAACAGAACTGAATCATACCTGTGAGCAGTTGGACTTACTAGATGTTTACAGAGTGTTCCACCCAACCACATCAGAATACACATTCTTCTCAGCTGCACATGGGACATTCTCTAAAATAGACCATATATTATCCCATAAAACATTCTTAAGTAAATGCAAAGGTATTGAAATCATACCATGCTTAATATCTGACCATGGTGCACTGAAATTGGAAATTAATGGCAAAAGAAATTGTAAAACCTGCATAAATACATGGAAATTAAGTAACAGCCTTTTGAACAACCAGTGGGCTACAGATGAAATTAAAGAAGAAATAAAACAATACCTAGAATTCAATGAAAACATAGAAACAACATACTGTAATCTGTGGGATGCAATGAAAGCAGTCTTAAGAGGGAAATATATAGCAATAAACTGTCATATCAAGAAAATAGAATGAGCACAAATAACCAACTTAATGCTCCATCTCAAGCATCTAGAAAAAGAAGAGCAAGCTAAACCCAAAGCTCATAGAAGAGAGGAAATTGTAAAGATTAGAGCAGAAATCAATGCAATTGAAACTAAAAAAAACCAAAGAATTAATGAATCAAAAAGCTGGTTTTTTGAGAGAATAAACAAAATTGACAAACCCCTAGCTAATCTTATCAAGAGAAAGAAAGAAAAAACCCAAACTTATGCAATAAGAACTGAAAAAGGAGAAATTATTACAGATCCCATGGAAATTCAAAAGATCATGAATACCTATTTGAAAATCTCTACTCACACAGAGTGTAAAACACAGAGGAAATGGACAGATTTTGAGAAACATGAACTACCAAAGCTCAACCAAGAAGATATAGCAATTTTGAACAACCCAATATCAGCTATTGAAATTGAAAATGTAATTAAAAACTTACCAACAAAGAAAAGCCCAGGTCCTGATGGATTCACAGCTGAATTCTACAAGAAATTTAGAGATTTGATGCCATTACTCCTTAAACTCAATGAAATTGAGAAAAAAGCAATCCTCCCCAAATCATTCCTGGAGGCAAGTATTACTCTGACACCAAAACCAGAGAAAGATCCAACCAAAAAAGAGAACTATAGGCCAGTCTCACTAATGAACATTGATGCAAAGATTCTCAACAAAATACTGGCAAATAGAATGCAGCAAATCATCAAGAAGATTATACATCATGACCAAGCGGGGTGCATTGCAGGAATGCAGGGATGGTTTAACATACACAAATCAATAAATGTGATACACCACATCAACAGAGTGAAAAACAAGAACCACATGGTCATCTCAATAGATGCAGAAAAAGCTTTTGACAAAGTCCAACACATGTTCATGATAAAAACCCTTCAGAAACTCAGAATACATGCTGTGTACCTCAACCTTATAAAGGCCATCTATGACAAACCAACAGCCAGCATTATACTAAATGGACAAAAACTGAAAACTTTCACTTTAAAATCAGGAACAAGACAAAGATGTCCACTATCACCACTCCTGTTCAACATAGTTCTGGAAACACTAGCCAGGGCAATCAGACAAGAGAGAGAAATAAAAGGAGTAAAGATAGGAAAGGAAGAATTATCACTATTTGCAGATGACATGATACTCTATATAGAAGACCCAAAAAACTCCTTTAAAAGACTGCTAGAGGTAATAAACAAGTTCAGTAGTGTAGCTGGATACAAAGTCAATCCTCAAAAATCAATGGCATTCCTATACACAAACAAAAAACCCACTGAGAGAGAAATTATGGAAATATCGCCCTTTACAATAACATCTAAAAAATGAAATACTTAGGAATCAACTTAACTAAAAATGTAAAAGACCTATATGCTGAAAATTATGCTATGCTGAAAAAAGAGATTGAAGAGGATATTAGAAAATGGAAGGACATTCCTTGCTCTTGGTTAGGAAGAACCAACATTGTGAAAATGGCTATACTCCCAAAACTGTTATACAGATTTAACCCAATTCCAATCAAAATACCATTAACCTACCTCACAGATCTAGATAAAACACTACTAAAATCCATTTGGAAACAGAAGAAACCTAGAATAGCAAAGTCAATTCTGGGCAACAAAGGCAAGGCAGGAGGCATCTCAATTCCTGACTTGAAAAAGTACTATAAAGCCACAGTGATAAATTCAGCTTGGTACTGGCAAGGAAATAGACATGAGGATCAATGGAACAGATTAGAAGATACAAGCGCAACTACAAAGACACTCAGTTACCTTATATTTGACAAAGTGGCTAAATATGTCCACTGGAAGAAATAATGGTGTTGGAAAAATTTGCTCTCTACATGCTGAAAACTGAAACTAGATGCATGCCTATCACCATGCACATAACTAAAGTCTAAATGGATCAAAGCCCTCAATATTAAACCAGAAACACTAAATCTACTGGCATATAAGGTAGGTAGAGTCTTGGAGACATAGGGGTAGGCAGAAAATTCATGAACCAAACACAACCTGCACAGGAAACACTCCAAAGAATCAACAAATGGTATCTCACATTATTGAAAAGTTTCTGCACTTCAAAGGAAATCACCTACAGAGTGAAAAGAAAACCAATAGAGTGGGAAAAAATTTTAACCAGCAACCCCTCAGACAAAGGACTTGTGTCCAGAATATATAAAGAATTGAAAAACATAAAGCCCCCAAAATTCAAAGACCCTCTCCAAAAATGGGCATCTGAGATGAACACACAGTTCTCAGAAAAAGATACAAAAATGGCGAATAAATACATGAAGAAATGTTCACCATCACTGGTCATTTGAGAAATGCAAATTAAAACAGCATTGAGATTTCACCTTACTCCGGAAAGAATAGCTGCCATCAAGAAATCAACTGATAACAAATGTTGGTGAGGCTGTGGAGAAAAAGGAACACTGCTCCAGTGTCAGTGGGAATGTAGACTGGTGCAACCATTATGAAAATCCATATGGAGAATTCTCAGAAGGCTAGGACTGGAAGTTCCATTCAATCCAGCTATCCCCCTCCTGGGCATTTTCCCCAAAGAACTGAAAAGTTCATATCACAGTGATATATGTGCACCCATGTTCATAGCTGCACAATTTGTGATAGCTAAATCCTGGAAACAACCAAGATGCCCATCAACTGCAGAATGGATGAAAAAGATCTGGCATTTTTATACAATGGAATATTACTCAGCTATAAAAAAGGATGACCTTGAGGCCTTCATAGGCAAATGGAGACAACTTGAGACTATCCTCATTAGAGAAATAAATAAGAATCATATTTATGAATATCATATTTTGTCTCTAGTGTAAAAAGTAAGTAAGAACTACAAGCATAATAAAACCAAAATGTGTATTTGGTATTGTAAAAAAGAGAGGAAAAGAAAGTGCTCTAAGGGATATAATTGCATGTATGTCTGAGTGTGTAAAATAGATGACTATATTGCTGAATCTTTGTTGGATCTTTGAGCAGAACTGTTGTAGTCTGACTGTTTGAATATTTACTATGTACCCTTTAACTTTGTAGCTTGAACAACTACATCCAGGATGACAGTACGTAATTTATAAATTACTGATTTCTTAGTGGGGCTTTTTCTCATTCTCCTTTTTCTTTCCTTCTTTCAGAATTCTGTATTGTTGCTACCCTTTTTTCTGTTTTGTTTTTTTTTCTTTAAATAAAATTTTTAAAATGTATAATTGCTATTGTAAAAAAAGAGAAATAGGAAGTGCTATAAAAGATACAGCTGCATGTATGTTTAGATGTGTGGGATTGATGACCATATTTCTAGGTTCTTGTTGGATTGTTGAACAGATCTGTTTGCACTCTCACTGCTTTAGTGTCCATTTTGTGTGTTTTAATTCTGTAACTTGAATAACTATTTCTAAAAGAAAAATATGTAATGTATCAACTAGTAATTTCTTACTGTTTATCTTCTTTTCTTGAAATTCTGTAATATTTCTACCTTTTTCCTGTTTTTTTTCTCTTTAAAAAAATTAATATCTTTTTTCTTTTTCTCTTCCTTCTTTTCTCCTTTTCCCTATCTGTGTTATTTTTTCCTCTTTGAACAGCTTCTTCCCTTTAACCATATTTATTGTAGATTTGGTATCTTATTTACTCTTTCAGTTTCTTATACTTGGAAGACAACACAATATTTACACGTGAGTTTGATTTATTTCACTTATGTTTATGGTCTCAAGTCTCATCCATTTTCTTATAAAAGCCTCAATGTGGTCCTTCTTTACAGCTGAGTAGCAGTATAAAAATACATCTTTTTTATCCCATTCCTTGGTTGATGGGCATTGGGTTGTTTCCTAGATTTAGCTATTACAAATTGTGCTGCTATAAACATGGGTGCACATATATTGCAGTGGTATGATGCTTTCATTTCTTCTGGAAATGTACCTAGAAGTGGGATATCTGGATCAAATGGGATCTCCAATAACCTGCTTTTTGAGTGTAGACTGATTTCCACAGTGGTTGCACCAGTCTACACTCCCAACAACAGTGCAGCATTTGTTATCGGTGGTTTTCTTGATTTTGGCCATTCTGTCTGGACTGAGATGAAATCTAAGTGTTGTTTTAATTTGCATTTGTCTAATGACCAATGATGCTGAACATTTTTTCATGTATTTTTTTGCTGTTTGTGTTTCTTCAACTAAGAAATGTACATTCATTTCAGATGCCCATTTTTGGACTGGGTCTTTGAATTTCGGGGGCTTGATATTTTTAATTCTTTATATGTTCTAGATAGAAATCCTTTGAGGAACAGCTGACTGAAATTTTTTTTTCTCAATTCATGGGTTTTCTTTTCACTCTGTTGGAGATTTTTTTGACATGCAAAAACTTTTTAATAAGATGAGATCCCAGTTGTCGATTCTGAGAAATATTTTCCATGCAGTTTGATTTTTGTTCATGAATTCTCTGCCTATCAGTATGTCTTCAAGATTTCTACCTACTTTGTGTTCCAGCAGATTTAGTGTTGCTGTTTTAATATTTAGATCTTTGATCCATTTTGACATTAGTGCAAGATGATAGGCATGGGCTTAATTTTAGTTTTCAGCATATGGAAAACCAGTTATTTCAGCACCACTTATTAAAGAGACTATCTTTCTTCTAGTGAACAGTGTTTGGCCCTTTTCTCAAAGATAAGGTGGCTGAGTGTGTTTGTGGTTGTGGTTGTATCTTCTTATATATTCCACTGATCTTCAGGCCTGTTTGTATTCCAGAACCCTGTTGATTTTATCACAGTAGCTTTGTAGTATAACTTCAAGTCAGGGATTGTGATGCTTCCTGCCTTGCCTTTTTGGCCAAAATTGCTTTTGCTATTCAAGGTCTCTTCTGGTTCCAGATGATTTTTATGAATGATTACTCTAGATATGTGAGGTATGCTAATAGTATCTTGATTGGAATTGCATTAAATCCGTTTAACAATTTTGGGAGAATGGCCATTTTCACAATGTTTGTTCTTCCTATCCATGAAAAAGGAATGTCTTTCCATTTTCTGAAATCCTCTTTGATTTCTTTTTTCAGAGTACTCAAATTTTCACTGAATAGATCTTTTACTTTGTTAGTTTGATTCCTAAATATTTCTTTTTTCTTTTCTTTTCTTTTTTTTTGGATACTATAATGAAGGGTGTAGTTTCCCTTATTTCTCTCTCAGTGAGTTTATTGTTTGTGTACAGAATTGATTTTTGAGTATTGACTTTGTATTCAGCTACATTACTGAATTTGGTTACTACATCTAGAAGTATTTTAATGGAGTTTTAGGGGGTCTGCTATGTAGAGTATCATGTCATCTGCAAAGAATGATAATTTAACTTCTTCCTTTCCTATCATTATTTCTTTTATTTCTCTCTCTTGTCTAGTTGCTCTGGCTAATGTTTCCAGCACTACATTGAATAGGAGTGGCAATAGTGGACATCCTTGTCTTGTTCCTGATTTTAGAGTGAAACCTTTCAGTTTTGGACCATTTAATATGATTCTGGCTATTGGTTTGTCACAGATGGCTTTTATAAGATTGAGGTAGAGACCATCTATTCCAATAGGGTTCTTATCATGAATGAGTGTTATACTTTATCAAAAGTTTTTTCTTCATCTATTGAAATGATCATGTGATTCTTGTCTTTGACTCTATTGATATGATGTATCATGATTATTGATCTGTTGAAACATCCTTGCATTCCTGAGATGAATTCCACTGGGTTGTGGTGTATAAACTTCTTGACTTGCTGCATTCTGTTTGCCAGTATTTTATTGAGGATTTCTGCATCTTGTTCATTAGAGAGATTGGCCCATAGTTTTCTTTTTTTGGTTGGATCATTCTCTGGTTTTGGTATTTGGGTAATACTTGCTTCCAGGAATGAGTTAGGGAGAATTGCTTCTCTTTCAATTTCATTGAAGACTTTGAGGAGTGTTGGCATTAAGTCTTCCTTGAATTTCTTGTAGAATTCAGCAATGAATCCTTCAGGACCTGAGCTTTTCTTGGTTGGTAAGGTTCTAATTGCATTTTCAATTTCATTAACTGAAGTTGGGTTACTCAGCAGTTTTACATCTTCTTGATCCAGCTTTGGTAATTCATGTTTCCAGGAATCTGTTCATTTCTTCTGTGCTATCAGACCTATGAGAGTAAAGGTTTTTGAAGTAGACCTTGATGATCTTCTGTATTTCCACAGGGTCTGCAGTGATTTCACCCTTTTCATTCCTTATAGCTTGAGTTTGAGTTTTTTCTTTCTGTTTTCAAGTAAGATTGGCTAGTGGCTTATCAAATCATTTATTCTTTCAAAGAATCAACTCTTTGATTCATTAATTCTGTGTATTATTTTTTTAGTCTCTATTGTGTTAATCTCTTCTCTGATCTTTATAATTTCTTCCCTTCTTTTGGCTTTGGGCTTGACTTGCTCTTCTTTTTCTAGATGTTTGAGGTGTAGTATCAGGTTGTTTATTTGTGTTTGTTCTGTTTTCCTGATGTAGGAATTCACCACAATGAATTTTCCTCTGAGGACTGCTTTCATTGCATCCCACAGGTTGCAGTAAGTTGTATTTGTATTTTTGTTTACTTATAGATATTGATTAATTTCTTCTTTAATTTCTTCTTTGACCCATTTATTGTTCATGAGTGAATTATTTAATTTTAAGTTTTATTTAATTTTAATGTTTATGGAGTTTTTGCAGTTTCTTTTGTCATTAGTTTCCTGTTCTATGGCACTATGATCAGATAATATACATGGGATAATTTTGAATCTTTTGCATTTACTTAAGCATGTTCTATGGGCTACTATATGTTCTATTTTAGAGAATGTCCCATGTGCAGTTGAGAAGAATGCATATTGTGTTGTTGGTGGGTGGAACAGTTACACATCTATTAAATCCACACAAGTCTGATTCAGTTCTTTTATTTCTTTGCTGATTTTCTGTAAAGTTGATCTGTCTCTTTGTGTCAATGGGGTGTTAAAGTCTCCCATTATAATTGCGTTATTGCTTATTTGATTTTTCATTTCTATTAATATTTGTTTTATATATCTGGGTGTTCCCATAGTTATTGCATATATATATTTAATATTGTTATCTCTTCCTCTTCAAATTTTCCCCTAACCAGTATGTAGTGACCTTCTTTATCTCTTTTGATCATTATTGGTTTGAAGTTCACATTGTCTGCAAACAGAATAGCTACCCCTGCTTTTTGGGGGGTTTCCTGTTGGATGGAGTATTGTTTTCCATCCTTTGACTTTCAGTACATGAATTTCCTTTAGAGTTAGATGGATTTCTTGTATACAGCATATTGTTGGAAGTTGTTTCTTGGTCTGTTCTCCCAGCCTGTTTCTTTTCATTGGTGAATTGAGGCCATTTACATTATTAGGTATAACTGATACATCATGGCTTATTTTTGCCATGTTATCTTTCTGTTGTTGGTTCTTTACCTTTGTTCTCTGTTTAACTTTTTTCCCTGCTTGGTGATTTTTTTCTGTGGGTATTCTTGAAGTCATAGTTATTTTTATGTCTATCTAGAGTATCTTTCAGGGGCTGGGGATTTAGCTCAGCAGCATAAGCACCTGCTTAGCAAGAGTGAGGTTGTGAGTTCAAGCCCTAGTACCCCCCCCAAAAAAGTTAGAATATCTTTCAGTATTCTTTGCAGAGTTGGATTGGTGTTCCTGAAGTTCTTCAGCTATTCTTTATTGTGAAAGTACCTCATTTCTCCATTGATTTTGAAGGATATTTTTTCAGGATACATCAATCCAGGTTGGAAGTCATTTTCTTTTAGGATTTAAAACACTTCACTCCATGCTCTTCTTGACTTCATTATTTGTGTTGAGAAGTCTGCTGTGATTCTGATGGGCTTTCCTTTATAGGTGATTTATTTCTTTTCTGTAACAACTTTTAATATTCTATTCTTATTTTCAATTTCTGGAATCTTGGTTGTTAAATGTTTGGGTGTAGATTTATTTTGGTTATGGCTAATTGGAGTTCTATGCTTCACTTATCTTCATGTCAATTTCCTTTCTCATGTTTGGAGAATTTTCATCTATTACTTCTGTAAATAGTCTTTTGATAGCATTTGTGTTGTCACCTTTTTCTTTTACACCTATCAATCTTATATTTTCTTTGCATCATCTTGTAACTATTGAATTGTTACTTCCTGATTTTTTTTGTTATTTTTAAAAGATCTTTCCTTTCCTGTTCACTAGCTGCAACCTTGTCTTTGAGTTTAAAAGTCTATCTAAACATTTGTTTGGGCAGTTTTGCCAGCTTTTGTTGGAATTTTTGATTTCCTGAATATCTCAGTGAATGTGTTTCATGCATTCTAGTTCTTTCTTTTATTGTTCATTCAAGGTTTCAATCATTTTGCCGTATTCCTCAATTTTTTAAACTATGTCTTTATTCCTCAATTTTTTAAACTATGTCTTCTTTAGATATGTTCAGCATTTCTTTCATTATGTTTATCAATTTCTGTTTTACCTGGGAGGTTTATTTCTGATCTGAATTTCTTTTCAGCTTCATGGAATTGTTTCTTTACTTCAGTTGCTATCATTTCAGAAGTTTCAAGTGTATGGCCAAACTTTGCTTCTATGTCTGTCTTCTAGGCTTATTTAGGAGGTTTGAGATTGCATTTTACTCTTTTGTTTTGTCATTTTCCTATATTCCCCTGGGGCAGTTGAATGTAAAGCCTCAGTTGTTTCTTGGCTTGAGGATGGCTGACTGTATTGTAGGGAGTTTCCCCAGTTGAGTGGGGAATGTTATTCAGGCCGTACTGGGTCTCTAGTGGCACTCAAAGTCTCTCCAAATGGGGAAGCATGCCAGGTGGACTTTCATCACACACCAAGTGACTCACAGAAGCCCCCCTGCCTGCTTGAGCTTATTGGGCAGCCCTATCAGGTTCTGAGTGGTATACCAAGGCTGAGCAGTAGATGGAGTACCCTGTTCAGGCCTTCAGCTCATGCCATGTGGTACACCAAAGCACCCCAGCTTCTTGGGGTCTCTGGGTGGGACCCTACATTCTGCACAACATACTAAGGCTGCATACTAAGGTTAGGTGGAGTTCACTATGCAGGCCATCAGCTCACACCACACAGCCCACTGAAGTTACTCAGCTGCTTGGAGTCACTGGGTAGGGCCCAACCAGGACCTGAGTGATGAATCAAAGGTCATAGATTGTTTGGGAAAGCTGGGTGGGCCCTACCAAGTTCTAAGCCAGGTCTCACAGCTGCACAGCTAGGTAGAGTTCACTGTAGAGGACTTTAGCTTGCACCACTCAGCACATTGCTGTTACTTTTTATTTTACAAGGGTTCACAGTTGAGAGTTATCCTTGAATCTCAGAGAAAACTTGGAGTTTTCAACAATGCTGGAACTGCTGAGACTTAGGGGAAGGCATTAGAGTGTTTCCAGTCATACACAGGATAGCTATATCATGATAGCTAGACTTACGATCTTGCTGTTGCATTTATTTAGAGATTTAGTACAATTTTAAGGAATGTGATTAGGCATCAAGTTGACAAGGGCTGGACTTATGCCAGTTAATCTTAATTGTCAATCCGACTAGATTTAAGAGAATCATGAAGAGGTTAATGGATCATGGGATACTATACTCATCAATGGATTGATCCATTCATGGATTTATAGCTAGAAGTGCTCTTGAGAAGTTGAGTCCAGTTGAAGGGGGGTGACTATTGAGGTGACTGGGAGTTTGACTTTGGAGTGTGTATCTCTGATTGGTGTTTCTTCTATACCCATGCTCTGCTTCCTTGCTACCACAAAGTGAGCAGCTTTGAAACCCCATGCCCTTCTTCCATGACATTCTGCCTTACCTCAGACCCACAGCAATGGAACCAGACAACAAACAGGCAAAAACCTCTGGAACCACGAACCACATAGACTATTTCCTCCTATAAATTGTGTACATCAAGCATTCTGTCCCAACAACAGGAAAACTTGACTAATATGCCCACCAACAGATCAGATGAACAGTTTTCAAATATTTTCTTCTATCCTGTTGTCTTTTCACTTGATCTTTTCCTTTATTTTTGTAAAATGTTTTAGTTTGATGACTTCCATCTATCAATTTTGTTTTATTGTCTGTACTTCTGAGTTTTGATTAAAAATTCTTGACTAATCCAATGGCCTAAAGCATTTCTCCCATGTTTTCATCTAATAGTTTTATAGTTTTGGGTATTCCATTTAAATATTTGATTCATTTAGAGATGATTTTTATATATGATGAGATAAGAATCTGATCTCATTGTTTTCCATATGGATATTCAGTTTTCCCAGAGTCATTTATTGAAGAGATTAGTCTTTCCCCAGAGTATATTCTTAGGAGTCTTCTTAAGAATTATTTGACTTCTTAAGAATTAGATGTATGAATTTATTTATGGCCCTCTATTCTGTTCCACTGATTTATACATTTGTTTTAAAACCAGGATCATGCTGTTTTGGTTACAATAACTTTATTTTACATTTTATTTTTATTAATATATTTCTGTGGTATGTAATGATTACATTCATCATAGGGGAGTGTATATATGCATGAAATATCTTAATTCTATTTTATCTCATTCCTCTCCCTTCTTTCCAACTCCTCTTCCCCATTTATAAAACGTCTGTTTCATTTTTTAAATTTTTTTCTTTAAATTCCTTCTCTTTTTTAAAATCAGCTAGGGTGATACTTCCAATTTTTTTCTTTTTGCACAAGACTGCTTTGGCTGTTTAAGATATTTTGTGGTTTTATATGAGTTTGTCCTTAATATAGTAATGGCATATTTGGCAAACCCACAGTTAATATGAATGAAGAAAAACCGAACAGATTTCCTCTAAAATCTGGAACAAGACAAGGATTCTAACTTTCACCATTTATATTCTATAGTCAGAGCAATTAGACAAGAAAAAGAAATAAAAAGTACACAAGTTAAAAAGCAGTAAATCAAATTGTCTCTGTTTGCAGATGACTAAATCATACACATATATAGAAAACCCTGAAGACTACACCAAAAAATGCTAGAACTAATAAATGAATTCAGTGAATATGTACAATACAAAGTCAATGTATTAAAAATTGATAATATTTTGGTAGGTGATGAATATTGGACTTTCAAAAAAGAATTCAAGAAAAGAATTCAATTTACAATAGCTAAAAAATACCTAGGAATAAATTTGTGAAAAATTTGAAAGCACTGTACATCAAATAATATAAAACATTGATTAAAGACATTGAAGTGGGCACATATATACAGAAAGACACCTATGTTCATAAGTTAGAGGACTGAATATGATTAAGACATATTTACTATTCCAGGTAATCTACAAATTCAATTTAACCTATATCAGAATACCTATGATATTCCTCACAAAAATGCAAAAATGATTTTGACCTGGAATTCTATGTCCAACCAAACTATCAGTCAAATATGACCTAGACTAAGTACATTATCAGATATATAACAACATAGAAAATTTACATTCTACATGTCATTTCTTATAAAATTTCTTATGAATGTGTTCATTAAAAGACAAAAACACGTTGAGAAAGTGAAGGGAAGTCCAGGGATGATAATTGTGTATCAGGCCTTGAAAGTAGTTCAAATTGGAGGAGATAATGAATGGTCTTAGTTGATGGGTAAAGGGCATATTCAATAGATATCAGCTATTGTGTAGAATTTGGAAATAATCAGGACCATTCTGATAGTAAGAAGTGCATGAAAATTCACTACTAATGCACATTCTGTAGGTTTCTATATTCTATGGGTTTGGACAAATTTATCATAACATGCATTCATCATTATAGGATCACACTGAGTACCTTCACTGCCTAAGAATCCTACGTAATCCAGCTACTCATTTCTCCCTTCTCAGTAAGTCCTGGCAACCACTGATCCTTTTGTTACCTCCCTAGTTTTGCTCTCCAGAGTGTCACATGATAGGAGTTGTATAGCAAGTGGCCTTTTTAGTGTATAGTCTATCCTTTCAGTTAGTAACAGGCATTTTAAATTTCTTTCCTTATTTCTCATAGCCTGACAAATCACTTCTTTTTAGTGTTGAATAATATTCTGGTCTCCATATTACCATGACTTATTTATCTGTTCATCTACTGCTTCCAAATTTTGCTACAAATATAGCTACTATAAATATCTATATACTAGTTTTTGTTTGACCATAGTTTTCAACTCTTCTGGGTAAATGCCAGAATGCGATTATTGGCTCTTATACTAAGAATGTTTAGTTTTGTAAGAAACTACCATATTGTTTTCCAAAGTGGTTGTACCATCAATCAGCAACAGATGAAAATTCCTTTTGTTCCACATTCCTGCCAGTGTTTGGTATTGTCAAAATTCTGAATTTTGGTTATGCTCGTGTTGACCATGGTAGGAAAGTAGTAGCATACAACTTTTAGAATCTGTAATGAAGTCAGTGCTACTTCATCTAGGTGAATATTTAAAGTATCAGAAGCAATCTGATTGGGTCTCTGAAAGGTAAAAAGAAGTGAGACTTTTGTTGGTATTTCTCTGGCCAGGACCCTTGGAGTTTCCCCAGACTTTTAAAGTGTCTTTGGATAAATAAGTCATTTATTTTTGGTGTTCCAAATTAGAAATCCAAATCTATGAGTTTGGGCCAGCAGATTTGGAGAGTATCTTGTTCGAATTGTGAATTTTCACAGTAAGGACCTGGGCATCCAACAGACTGGGGCACAAACAACAGCTTCACTGCTAACTAAAAATATAAACACTAATTGACCTTCCTAATTTTTGTCTCCTGGTAGAATCCAAAGAATCACATCTCTAAAATGAGCTATACAGAAACCTGTTTAATAAATTGCAACTGTTGCTACTAATCATAAAGTACACCATAAAATTACAAAGTATCTTTCAGATCAAGATATACTTAAAACCACATGTCACAACTATTAGGATGCTATAATCAAAAAGATAGTAGTGAGTTTTAGCAAGTGTCATGGTTTATGTCAGATGATCTCCCCGAGTCTTATGCACTCATGGAGGTGGCTGAGTCTGGCTTTCATGATTGTTGGTGTGAATGCTACACCTGCCAAGAGGTGGAACCAGCATACAGTGTGATGGAGGGCAGAAGGCGTGTCTCTCTCTTTTGGTGTTTTTGCTTGCTGTTTGCAGCAGCCCCACCATGCCACCTTGTCACTTGGAGCCTACTAAGTATGGACTGAAATCTCCAACCTGTAAGAAATAAATCTTCCCTACCCTAACTTTGGGTGTCAGGTATTTTATCTCAACAATGAGAGAAAAGTAACCAAGACAAGAAGGATATGGACAAATTACAACACCCAGACACTGCTGGTGACACTAAAAAATGGTCAGTCACTCTGACAAACAGACTTTCAACTCCTCAAAACACTAAGCATGTGACCCAATAATTCTACTACTAAGTATATACCCAAGAGAAATGCATGAACATATGTTCACACAAAAGTGTGTACACGAATACTCACAGCAACATTATTATTTTTTGGAGAGTGCTAGGAATTGAACTCAGGACCTTGTACTTTCCAGTTAGGTGTTATACCACATTCTTAAGAGCACAATAGAAGCAACCCAAATGTCCAGCAACTGATGAATGGACAAATAAACTGTGGTAGAGTCACAAAAGAATATTATTACACAATAAAAAGCAAAAAGTACTAAATACATGTTACAGTAAGTATGAATCTTAGCCCGTTTGAAGAAAATGAAAAAAGGAGCCAGACATGAAAGAATGTTAAGGGCAGGCAACCTTACAGAGACAGAAGCTATATTAGTGGTTTTTAGGGCTGAGGAAAAGAAAAATGACTTGTTTTAGTCTGATAAAATGTTCTGGGATCATCTAGTGGTGATAATTGCACAACCCTGTTAGTATGTTAAAGTCAATTGATACGGTGAATGATATGATATGTGAACCATGTCTCAATCAAGCTGCTATAAAATTCATTTTGCTTTAACAGTAAAACATGTTATATATTTTTATAAGTGAAGTGAGCTGAAAAGCAGGAATGGAATAATGAGGAAACAGGAGGAAGGAGGACTGCAAAGCTATGATTGGGATTAGAACTCCAGAAGGTTAGAATAACTATTCTAATTCAGATTATCACAGGCTAGGATTATATCTGAAAAAGTGGCATAGGAAAGTGTCCAATGAAATCAGAACTTACTTTTTTCATAAAAATAAAGCTAGTTTAAGAGAAAAGTATTTTAGAACCCTGTCCTCTTTTTCTTTGATTTGGGTTTGAAGTTTAGACTGGCTTAGGTTAAAAAGATTGGCTTAGGTTATACTTGGAAAAAATGATATTTATCAAATGGAATCTTCTTTCACGTAAATTCCTATAGGTAATATGTAAAATTTTAAGTAATAAAGGAAGGCAATCATAGAATGGAGCCAGTAAAAACCAGCCTTTCTTTAAAATAGAGGAGCTAATTTTAAAAGGCTGAATTAGGGACCTGGAATGCAAAACATCTCAACTTGTTGTGTTGACTGCTTTCTCTGCAAGCTCATCACATTCCTCCCTCCATCTTCATGCTAAGACTAGGTAGAAGGTCCATCCATTCCTGGACAGTTCCACAATCCATGAAACCTTATGCTCCTAGTGGTAGTTAGATTTTGCTCTTAGTGGTAGTTAGTTTATATTCAGCTATCACTACAGCATTACAAAATGAAACACTGTCAGAAATGCCACTTACGTTAGTCACGTTAGACAGCTTAGAATAAATTATTTCTGCTTTAGAAGTGCTTTGGGCAAAGTTTATGAATATCAAATTGTCAATAAATAGAAAACAGCAGGAAGAGAGCACTGAGGCAACCAATATGAAGCACAGAGACCTGTTACACATTATTGTTATAAATTTAAATAAACATCCGTCCACCCACAGTGGTTTAAGTATGTAGAAAATAGATTTAAAGGCCAATTTTACACAGCGTCTGCTTACCTTGTCCCTTGGATGTTCTTTTCTGTGTTTTTCAGAAAGTGATGTTTCGAAAGACTAGGTAAATAGGACGATTTACAGTGCAAAGACTGGACTAAAATTAAATTCTAGCTTCTTTTCTCCAAGTTCAATATTTTTCTTGACATTTCCCAATTGCTTCATATTATTTTACCTTTTCTGGAACTCTTTGAATTTACCCTATGTAATAACTCCCATGACAAAAATAAAAAATGCGAACAAAACAGTGCTCTCAATAGGCAAGGAGGAGGGTGTATATTTCTTCATGTAACTGAAAAAGGGCATTTCATATTAGGTGAAAAAGCAAGCTATTCAGGAGTTTGAGGCAGGAGAATGGTTAAGTTCAAGTGCAGCCTGGGCAACTCAGCAAAACTCTGTATCAAAATAAAAATTGAAAGGCCTTGGGATGTTGCTCAGCAGTAGAAAATCTCTGGGTTCAATCCCCAGTACCATAAAAAAGGAGGGGGCAAACTGGCAGGCACGTTAGCTTTGAAGGGGAATAAATCAGTGTTCAGAGGCTGTAATTGGACTGCTGGACAGGAACCAATATGAGCTTTTCGCATGAGTGATTTATTTGGGTTTTTTATTTAAAGCAGCCCTTATTTTTAGATTGTCTGATTAACAGCCAAATAAGAAGCTCAGCAAATTTTTTTTAGTGGGCAACTTTAACTTTCCAAAAATGTAAGAAATCTAACCCTCTTCAGGACACAGTTCCTGGGACAGACAGATCATCCAGAAGCATCCTAAGTCCTCTAAATATACTGGAACCAACTCAGCTGTAGTCTGAAAAGCCAAACCTATGCTTCAATGCATATTTGCTGCTTCCTTTGTTTATTTTTCTATTTTTTTAAAATTAATCAGTTCCTGTGTTTTCTTTTCTTCAGATTTTATTCATTTTGTTTTCTATCAATCAAAATTAGTCAATAGGATGCCTCAAGATACAGAATACTTCTCTTCCTAGCCATTACTGATCTTCATAAATTACAAGGTTATTATATTATTAGGTTAATAAAAATAGGATTTTTTGTTTGTTTGTTTGTTTGTTTGTTCTATAGAAACTGCTGGTGATTTTAATAATAATTAAACATCTGGGAACTTTAACTGACAAAAGTGTTGTGCTCACAGGGTGCAAAGAACCAGAAGGCAAAGAAATCTCAGCCAAAGGCAACTTTGCTGTTGTGTGGAAACCTGAGGGTGAAGAAGCAGAGGAAGTGCTAAAGACCTTGGCAAGACCACCACAGACTCCTGGAGTCCAATGACAGGGAGGGAACAGGCCTCTTTCTGATGGGTCAATGGGAGCCTCGAATCCTGCCCCAAATGGAGCCCTTGATTGTTCAGTTTAAGAGCCAGTGAATTTTCTCATCTCCACTTCTGTATGAAACCTTTCAATCTGAGTTTTCCATCACCAGCTACAGAAAGAGTCCAAACTGATATAGGTTTCAATTATACCAATGGTTTTGTGTAAACTGTAAAATATAGATGTAGTCATACTTTCAGCAATTTCTACTGGGAAGTAAGTTACAGAATCTGTTGACCTACACACTGTTAGATATATATCTAGGACAAAGGAAAGTAATTACGTACTTTGTAAAATATGAAACTATGCAACATTTTTTGTTGTTGCACCAGAGCGTTATTGTAATCAGAATGCCTTCCCGTGCACATCAGATCACTGGCCACCAACAGGACTATGAGGGAATTCGACCAATCTGAGGTCAGCAGAGCCCAGACTGTCACATGCAGAGGGTTGATTATTTATGTAAGCAATCAGAATTTAGTAATTAAGCTGAGTAGGAGATGATGTTTCACTTTATAAGTAATGTAAATCAACTTAGAAATGAATTGCTGACAGTTGAGGAGTAATAATATAATAAGGTTATACAAAAAATGAATGGAAAATGACTAGACATTTGATTTAGGTCATGAAAAAGAAAATCAATCTTCGATTGACTTCCAGATGAGCTTGCTATTTTAAGCCCCCATGTTTCCAGGGTTCATACCTGCTAGCTAAGCGCTCTAGAACTGAGATAATCTCCAGGTCTCTGTTTTAAATCTCAATCATGCCAAAGACACTATTCATAGAAAGGAAAGGAGAAGAACAATTATTTCTAAATTTCTATTATCAGCTTTGTGTGGCACAAGCTCAATTTAAACAGGCTTAGAAAATAAGGGAATTATTGACTCGTGGAACTAGAAAGCTCAAAGGGCCAACTTTAGGATCAGTTCAAGCCAAAGGTTTTGCTATCATCTCCTTTCCTCCCCCAATTTGCTTGCCTCTGCCCTCCTTCTTAAGTGGGCTTGTTTTTAGGCTGATTTTCTTTACAGTGGCAGAACTAAATGCTTTCTCATTAGGACAGGGAGCAGAAGAGGCTTCCCTTCCTTCTGATGTAAAACCAACTTTTTAAGCAACAGTACTCATTGGGTTCTCTCATCTCTGACAAAGAAATTATTGAAGGAAGAAAAGTTATATACCAAAGCAATTTTAGGCCTGAAAAGTAAGACCATGCCTGATTCTCACATAGTCAAGGCTTGACTAACAAGATGAATTCTCTAGAGTTAGGGAAAGAAATTGATCCAACTCAGTCACACTGTGTCCACCCAAACATAGAGCATGAAACGGGTGATGTGGAAGCACCCACAGTGTGTTCTGTCATCTTGTGTGGACTGAAGCGGAACAGCAAGGTGGGTAGCTGGGCAGCTCATCTTAGTTGCCAAACCAAGAGAACTTTTCACTGGAAATGTGCATAGAGGAAAAAGTCCATTTCCAGTTGTTTGGAGACAGTTGTATAGTGTGATCTAACGTGAGTGTCGTGTCCCTTAAGCCTTACAGAATTCCAGACTAATTTCCCCACAAGAATACATAGGAACTAGAGAGAGATAAATTCTCACTACACATGTATCTACTACCACTACTGCATATTTTTACTTTCATGTTTGCTTTATATTTTCCCAATATTATTTTACTATTTCATAGCATGCTTTCTCCAAAATTATTTTCCAGTGTGTCAGGGCATTTGGCCTTATTTTAACATGTCTAATTTCTACTCCAAAGATACTAATTTTAAGTGCTGATTTTTTCAGCACAGGAATTTGACCACCTTCAAATGATTGCTTACATGCCATTATTACCAGGTACTAAAACCATTTTAAATCATAAGAACAATAAGTGCTAAATTAAAAACAAAATAGTTACAAAGTCTTTGGTGTCATCCACTAAGCCTGTTTCTGATCTCCAATAACAATCCCAGTGTAGCATAATAAATACTATATACTGAATATTTATTTATAAATAAATATATAGAAATATTTATTTATTATATATTTTTGGCCTTTGCTGCCAATTTCTAGTATACAGCCCTGAAAGCCTTGTCATTTTCTGAGCATTAAGGGGACCTATGCATATTTTGTTTTACTATGTGGTCTTTGATCTTGGATTCTGATGCAATGTTCTTAATCCCCTGGACTATCCTGGATGACAAGAATGTCTTTTGTTCCAGAGAGGTGATTCTCAGTGGGCTCCTACATAAGAAAGAGTCACCAAAAGACCACAGTTAGAAGCCTGGAACTTTCAGATTCACCTTCACCTTCTGATAAGGGGAAATGGGCTGAACACTGAGTCAGTAATTGATCATTCCTATATAACACGCCTCGGTAACAATCCTAACCTACAGGTCTGGATAGCTTCAGGGAAGGCGACCACTGGGAGCATGGAACCCTTCCCCATACCATGTCCTATGTGTCTTTCCCATCTGGCTATTGCTAAATTGTACCCTTCATAAGAAAGCAGATAGGTAAAATGTTTTTCTGAGTTCTATGAGCCAGCCCAGCAAATGATGGATTCAAGGAGGAAGTCATGTCACATCTGATTCAGAGTCAGCTTATTCAGAAGCCTAGACTGGTGATCAGCATCTGATGTAGGTACAGTCTTAGAGGAATAAGCCCCTTATCTGAGGAATCTGCCCCTAATTCTGGTTAGGTTCCAAATGGGAGTGAATAACAGGATACTCTGTTGGCGTCCACAGAGAACTGGAGAATTGCTTTAAGTGGGAAAATCCTCTATTCACCTGTGGTATCAGACATGCAGTACTGAGACTGTGAGCATAATTGAGAGAATGACAATGAGATTCTTCCATGTGGACACTCATCTCCAACAGCACTGCCAGGCTTCCCATTTTCTGTCTAAGGACCTTTTAAAAATCTGAAGCCATGGGTTTATACTTGGTCCTGAGGCAAACAAAGCCAAGAAATGCAATAGATGTTTGAGAAATACTTGCCATATGAGTAAATGCTAAAGAATACAATTACTATTTGACTGTCTTATCATACATGAACCACAGATCTCTTGCTACACATGCTTAGAACCTGAATTACTTGGGTCATGACAGTAGAGATTTCTAGTGTTAAAGAAAGATTCTATATCAATGTTGACAAACACAGTAGTCTCTGTCCACATATAGAAATTGTGCACTGAAAATGTGTTTGGTGTAAGTAAATTATTTTTAATCTCATTTTATTTTACCTAATTTGCATTTAAGTGTAAAGAGCCAGATGTGTCTAACGACTGCAGTACTGGACAATACAGGACAGGAAATGGAAATTGAAGGCACAAAGTCCTTACTCTTGCACTCTGCTGGAAAGGTATTCATTTAGTAATAGTTTGCAGGTGCACAGAATGATCAGCCTATCTAGGAAACCCATCTAGCTTGGAGCATCCCATATCAAGGACTCTACAATGCTTTCCTTTTATTTGCCTCAGAATCAAGACCTGGCAAAAGTCACACAAGTGGAACTGGAAATCACTTCTCACATGGTTACCTTGATGTGAGTTTTGATTAGCTCTTACCACAGACTTTTACTGCTGAACTCCTCTGAGTTGGCTTAGACAAGCCCAGGAGGACTGATCAGCAATGCATGTGAAAGTTTAAGTCCAGCCCTTTCAGGTTCATTTACATTTAAATAAGAAAAAAAAGGCTGATTTAAAACAACCATTTATATCTAGGAAAACATGTTTAAATCCTTTAATTTATTATTGAAAAAATCCTTTTTACTAAGAAAAAGAAATATGTGGTTTTTGGATTTGTCAATGTTCAGGCTGCAAAGACTGAATCTCTGGTTTCAAAGAAGTTTCTAAACTTAGTAAGCTCTGCTGCCCATCACTAATAATAAACAACGCTTTGTGCATGCACACACCTTGCTGTGCGTGGCTTAGCAGAGAGGCCACAGGCGGGCATCAAGTGCTCAGAGGTTCTACTCTCAGCTCTCTCACTGATTCACACTTCGACCTTCAGAAAGTCAAGCTAGCTCTAGACCAAGGGCTCCTTAGTGTGCGGTCAGGATGCATGCATGCAGCAGACTTTGCTTCTCTTCTCAGAACTCCCAGAGCAACACTTCTGACTCTACTTTTATGTAACTCATCAGTGCATACTTCCCCCCCACCTCCGGTACCAGGGACTGAACTCATGACCTCGAACTTGCCAGGCAGGTGCTTATGCCACTGAGCTAAATCCCCAGCCCTAGAGCATACTTTTTAAAGCAGTTTCCAAGCCTTCCCCAGGGACATTTTCTAACATCATTACTCAAGAGATTCATCTTTCCCACTATCATTCTCTTTCATTCCCCCTTTTCCCTCCCCAAACTACCTTTCCACAGTGATTGCCTATCACACATAGATTTAATCAACCCATTAATACCAAAGATGACTGTGATATCATTTTAGATCCTAGGGTGACACAGAGATCATCACTAGAACAGAGGACAAACTCCTGGACTTTTAACCTGCTACTTATTAAAAGCACGATTTATATTTTCTTCTAAGGTAGTAGAGACTTAAAAGTGATTTTTGCTAAAAATGGCCACTTCACTTGGACCTGCAGATGCCTAATAGGTAGCTAAAAGCAGAACAAAGTTTGACATTCATTTTGTAAAACTTTGGATCAAATCCTTTTCTTCTCTGCATACAATCGTGTTAATTATTTAGGCAGGAGTATTTACTTAGAAGTCGGCAAAGCAAGGTTGATTAGCCCTAAATTTACCCTGCTCATCTCATGGGCCTTCAAAACTATGAACACCTATGCTCTGAAGTCTCCACTGACCTAAACCTTGGGTCACCCTAATTCTAGCAGAGACTGACATGACTGCAATTGCCCCTCAGTGGATTCCTCCCATGGAAACTGAATTGCCTCTAAAGTCCTGAGGTTTCTACCCAAACTATGCAATTTAGACTGAGATAACATTCAGCCAGACACCAGCCCACTACAAGCACCCTTAAAACGGGTCTCCTTTCCACTAATGAGCAAGTCTGATCCTCTTTATCAGTATGACTCCTCCAATACTATGCAAGCTGGAGTCTGTTCTTTATCTTCTCTCACCTTCTAATTAGAGCTCTTGCCTGTAAATTTATATTGTTACTTTAATTTTAATTTCCATTATTGCTGAAGAAAAATCCACAGTAGCCAGCTAGTGACAGAAATAGGAATAAATGTGGGCAGGGATGTCTCAAATGTACAGTCTTATTACTTAAACCTGTTACTAGCACCTGAACACATTGATGATAATTGTTTGAACCAAAGAATTTGATCCCTCCACCACTGCATATGCCCAAGGACACAATGACAGTTCATGTGCCAGACTCAAATCCTCGACTTCATTGCTTCTCACAGTCCCCAGAGCTGGATTCAGCTTGCATCTGTTTATCAAGGGGTCCTCTCTTGGGCCCCTTTTTGGATGAAATCCTTCATAAGTGTCAAGGGTCTAGGTTTGTTGGTGGGACTCTTTGAGGGAATCTTTAAAACATAAAAAAGGTCAGCGTGGCCAATAGTGTCAGGAAGATTCTGTCATCCCTGCATAGTCCAAGAATCACACAGAAGTCGAGAACAAAATGATACCTACAGCCTATTCCCAAGGACACATTTTTAAAATTTAAATTTTACAGCCATGGCTTTTACTCTGTATGAAATGATTTGCTCCTGGAGGTTTTTGAGCAGAGAAATGACAAATTGTATTTAACTTTTAAGTCCCTCAGCTGCTGGATTTTGGATCTCTGAGTATTACTCACCCTGTATTTCCATTTCTATGCTCCTGGCAATAAATTTTATTATTGCTCTGCATGCTGGGCTCATCTCATCACCTACAGCAAGCTCTGTTCCTCCATCTTCACTTCCATACCCTGCCCCAGGCAGGTGGGCAGCTCTACCTGCTGGTCTGGGCAGCCCTCTGCTTGGCCTTTCTGCTGCAGTGCACTGAGCTACACACGGACTCCATAGCATCATCATCCACACATTAGTATCTTATCATGTGGAATCAGGATGGGCCCTGTGCTGGTGTGAAGTAGTATAGGAGTCTCACTTTTTTCTCAGAGATCTCCAGGCTAGCATAACCCAAATCTATGAGCATCAGTCACTGCTGTCACTCTGGTACCTTGACTTCCACAAACTCTATCACCCCTGCATCTTGCTTTCACATTCTCTACTTCATAAAGTTGGTCCTAGAATTTTCTGTGTGTGAATCACTGTCAAAAGATATTTTTCACTTAGAAAAAAATTGCTGAAATGATTTATTATTTAAATTATAATTTCACTAATAAAATTATAGAAAACCTGGAAAATACAGATAGGGCTAAAAGGGAAAAGTATTTGCAAACATGTATAACCTGACAACCAAACATAACACATTTTTCAAATTTATATACACACATAGTTTGTTTTATAAAATTACAGTTATGTATATCAATGCATTTATTCTTTTTCACTTTGTATTATAGAATGAGCATTTCCCTATCTTGTCAAATAAATGGTTTTTAGTCACTGCACTGGATTCCAAGGTGTGCTTGTATCATTCTTTAATCAGTCTCCCACTTAGGTGTTTTGATTGCTTCCAGCTCTTTGATTTGTAACCACATTGTAAAGAATGTTTTGTACCAAAATATCTAATAGATCTCTGACAATTTCAATCTATTAAATTCCCAGAAGTGGACTTGCTGGGTCAGAGGGTAACAATATATTTAATGCAAGCTGAGACACTCCAAATGCAAACTTCAAATCCAAGTATGAGTGAAAGAACCATGAGAAGAGTGTTTGATGGGCAAGAAGCAAAGTTGAGGTAGGTTCTAGAAACCTCTGGGCAGGACCTTTAGTCATTTGAATCGATTTGTAGATATCTGCACTCCCAAAGCATAATAATCAGTGCTGACAAAGTAGCTGCAGCTAACACGGGATGCAGATGCATAAACACATCTGATTTCCCACCGCTGCTGGCTCCAAGTATTCCTTTAAAGTGAGTAATGGGCATCAGGCAAAAGCATAACCATCTTCAGTTCTGCCCCTTCTGTCCAGGCCGAAAGACACAAATTGACCTTTGCTCTGATTTCTAATTAATTTTTTAAGATACTAAATCTAAAGGGTAGCTATTCAATGGAAATAGGAAATCCGTAAGGCATTAGTACCATCTAGATGCAAAGATGCACAGGAGCAGCAGATTGCTCAGGTACTTGATATATCGGCAAAACACAGATTAGGGTTTTATGTGGATACATCATGTCAGAAAACCAGAGGGTGATAATTTTTCTTGAATTTTGTATGACAATCACCTTGTGAGTGATTACTGTCTTCCCACTATATTTGGATTCTCAAAATACACCTGTGATATAAACCAAAATAGTTGCTCTTTTTCAGATAAGGCAGGGCACACAAACAGATTGTTTCATTTATTCCAAATTATCCCTTGGGCTGCACTCATTTTCTCCAGCTCTTGTTTGGACGCCTCCTAGAAGGTAGACATTGTGTTTAGCTGATGTACAGAGGTGATAAAGACAAGATTTCTGACCTGGAGGAAAGCAGCCCATTCATGGAAGTAAAAATTCTGCTAATGTGTCCAAGCGCACTTAGTAATAAAAGCAGCAATACGCTGAGAAGGACTTAGCTAAACAAAGTTTTTAAGTCAGCGTTTGTATAGGAAAAAAAATACAGATAAACCAGGAGTCTGATATCTGACAAAAATGATATGAGTGTGGATATAATGTACTATTTTACTCACTATTGAATTCCGGAGATCAGATGCATTTACACCCAAATCAAAGCTTATAAAAATGAGTAACTACTCTTTGATCCTTTTCCAATGCAACAATTACTCTTCATAAAAGCTCACAGTAAACATCAATTTCTGCATAATTAAATTCAGCACCTTTGTTTGCATAATAGGAGAATGCCACTTCACACAGGAGACTGGTCTAAGACAGACAGACTCTGTAAACAGACAGATCTGTTTACAATTGTAAATGCTTTGGGAAATAATCAATTTTAGGTAATTCAGTGATAGACTAAAGAGTCTGTGAATCATTTAGACAGTTTGCCTTTTCTTTTTCTTCCTTATGCTGCTTGGGGCTTTCATACTTGCTATTTCCTACTTTCATCTGGGCCTGTAAAAAGGCAGAAAAGCCAGAAAGGCAGACATCCAAAATCACTTTGCAGCTCCATAATAGTTCTGATGAAATGGTTTTTTTAGGAGACGATATTGACACACATATAATGGTATAATGCTAGGGAATTTTAATGGTCGTGATATTTTCATTCTTTTACCGAAAAAAAAAAAAAAAAGGAAAACTAAGACATTAGCAATTGCTCTCATTAAATATGCATAAGCTTGAGTTTTCCAAATTTTTAAGTGTTTAATTGCTATTTAAATGTAAGCTGCTTGCCTTTATATTTAGAGGGATCTAGACAGTCCAGGGTCCATGCTTAGCTTTGGGAAATTGCATAAATGTCACTGTAATAGAACATTTTCATGCAATAAAGGTTCCCTGCTGCTGGATAGCAGTGGAAGCAAATTCACTGATGAGAAATAAATGGGGCAGCAAAGCAGCATGTATTTCCAGAGCTGGAAACACTGACCCTTTTAAGATGTTCAATCATTCTTGACTTTGTTTCTATTTATTAAGAAGTGAGTGCTGAAGAATGAATCACGTTAGCTTAACAGATGCTGGAAGAACTGAGAGATGCTTTTGCGTCATACTGTCGCTCAATACTTCCCCTCAGATAGAGCAGCTTCTAACACAGTGCCTCAGCCAGAGCAGAGCTCCTGCCATTGAGCAGCAGCCTGCCCTGGCTGGATCATCTATCTCACATCATAGATCAATTTTTTATTCATCTTCATTTTGGATGCTGTCTCAAGTTGAAGAAACAGGTTTGGCAATTTGGGGTCACTCACCCCTCTGCATCAGCTGTCACTGTGCTGGCATCATACATAAATAGACAGTTCACTCCTTCAAGAGAATGCTTCTCATTGTGCTTGATCAAGAGTGAATCGCTGTGTCTATATACAATGATTGCTAAGACTTAATGAACTGTGACTCATCCATTTCTATTCTGTGTTCTGTTCATGCTGGTTGGAGGTCCACCCAAGAAACCCTAAGTCTTGCCTCAGCATTACCTTGTAAAGGACAATCTAGAGTCTGAACCTTCAGTTCCCTCTTAGTTCACTTTACAATCTTAGTCAAAAGGAAGTAATTTTCCCTTTTCTCTACCTTGTTGAACTCTGATTTTACTGAAAAATTTACAATGACGTCGTGTAATGTCAAATGTCTCAAACGCACAAAGAAACAACACTCCTCAAATCTTGGCGGTCAGGGAGTCTTCAAAAAGAAGTACTTAGTGTAAACCTTCTTGCATACCTGACTGACCAGCCATTCGAATTTCCCTTCTCTCTGCTACTTTCTCAGAGGCCAGCACCCACTTGTTTCAGCCTCCTTGGAGCCTGTGCACCAGAGTGCTGGCCATTGAGATCTACAGGGAAGCATACTGGGGGGAATCTGGGAAGGCTTTTGATTTCCTCAGAAGAGGAACAGACACAGCTACCATAGCACCCTTTCCTCTCCTTCCTGCCTTGCACTAGCCACAATGCCTGCAGTGACACTAGCACTGTTGTGGATGCTGACAGACTCCTAAGGGTGAGTGAGTGCAACAGGCCTGCATCCCTTAGGGACATCCTTGAGTCCCTGCATCAGCCACTTTCTAGTTTTGGTCTATGAGAAAAAAATAAATAAAAAAATAAAAAGCACAACTCGCTTACCCCACTGTGAGATTTCTGTTATCTGCATCTAAAAGTAGTTGTAACTCCTACAGTGCTCGGTTTAATGGCCTAGCATTAAATCAGACAGACAAGTAGTCCATATTAAATTTTTTATAACTAATCCTAATAAATGGTACTAACAGAAATCTGGAGATATAGCTCAATGATAGAGTGTTTACCTAGCACAGGTAGGGCCCTGGGTTCAAGCCTTAGCACTGTAAAATGAAAAAACAATTCAAGTAGGGTTAGCTCCTAGCATTAGTCTTTATGTAAAAGAACATCCCAATATGCCAGTTTGATAATCTTTCACCTGCATTATGTTAATGACATACACTCTAACTCTATGCATGCCAGCGAAGTTGGCGTACAAGCACTCAGCTCCTTGTTGCACTGTTCTTTGCTCCCATAGTGAAACAAGTTTTCCCCAACTCCAGTCCTGCTCCCCCTAGGCTGCAGAGCAATGCAAAGAAAATGCCCCATGTGAAGAGCGAAGCCACTGCATTTCCAGCATGCTAGACTCACTGCACCTCCAACACTGCTCAGCAGTGCTCTTCAACACTTGTAGTCCCTCTCCTCTTCCCACATTAACTCTGCCACATCTTTGCAATTGTCCTCACATCCATCTCTTCTCGTTTTACAGAGATGAGGTCTCTACAAAGGTCTCCACAAAGGTCTCCAAGTGAAAGACCTCACCTTGTCCATCTCCTCATCTGAGGCTCCAAGACAGAGCTGGCACAAACACCGGTCCCCTGGCTCCCAACCCTGCTCCAGCATAGCTACTCTTTATCTCTCATCTTCTTTGATGCTCCTCTGTAGCCTGTAAGTGTGCTTAACTATGTTTAATAAAAGATAAAGAGAGAGAGAAAGAAAGAAGAGAAAGAAAGAAAGAAAGAAAGAAAGAAAGAAAGAAAGAAAGAAAGAAGAAAGAGAAAGAAAGAAAGAAAGAAAGAAAGAAAGAAAGTAAGAAAGAAAGAAAGAAAGAAAGAAAGAAAAGCCAGCCTTGCTTGCATCTTCCCACATACATCTTCTGTTCTCACCATCCATTCCCCCTGTTCTCCCTGAGCAGACTTTCCTAATGTTCCTCAGCTCCTCCTAAGCTTTCAGTTTGGGATCCGCCACACCCCCATGCTTGGGGGAAGTTGGCCATGTTTAGTCCCAAATGTGGACTCATTCTCCTGGCTAAAATGGTTCAGATAACCCAGTTTAGAAACATTTTAAATTTCCCTGGGCATAGGGATTAGGTCAGGAATGAATCAAGATAACTTGCGATTATTTTCTCTTTTAAGAAATTCTCCAAGAGATCACACCTATCCACCATCTCACTCTAGATCTTGTGGTATTCTGCAGTAAAGCCTGAAACTTCCCCAGTCAGGTTGTCACCAGGAAGGAAACCAGTAAACCACTGGACAACAGAACTGCCTCCTAAGTAACACTGTTGAGTGCTCTGCATCTTGTAGTCATGTGAGCCAATGAACTGCATCATTTTAGTTCACTTTATTAGAAAAACAAAGAAACAAGCTAACAAACAAAAATGTCATATTATAAGACCTTGCCTGTCATACCCTGAATATATTATTTACCTGCTTCCTTCTTACCCTCCTTGCCTATATCAAGCTTATTACTTTTCTCCTTAATTTTACCGCATATCATATATAGCTATAAAATTCTTTATTTTGCCATTGAATCTGTAGGATATGCAGCCATTAAAATGCTTGTTATGGACTGGGGATGTAGCCCAGTGGTAGAGCCCTTGACTAGCATGTGTAAGGCCATAATTTCAATCCCCTGCACCACCACGAAAGAAAGAAAAAGAAAGGGAAGGAGAGGAGAGGAGTGGATGGAAGGGGAGGAGAGGAGAGAAGAGAGGAAAAGAATGCTTGTTATACCATTGAATTCTGATCACCTTAGCTACTTGCTCGGGACCCTTCATGCATCCCTGCTACACATAAAATAAAATTTACATCACTGATTCACAATCACGATCTGGTTCCTATTTGCCTGTCCAGCATTCTCTCTGTCTATGTCCCCCAATACATATGCATAAGGGCACATTACACCCTTGAAATTTTGCATTACATGTAGTTCTTAAACACATGTAGCTCTCTTCTGTTTTGGTGACTGCTCATGTGCTATTTATTCCCTTTATCTGGAATTAAGAGCTCTTTCTGAGTAGTTAAAATAATATTCATCCTAGCTCGGTTTTCTTCTATGAAGCTTTCTCCACTTTCTCCATATTACCCATTTGTGATCATTTCCACACTAGACTAAGTACTTTGAAGCCAGAAACAGAGTTAAATTTGCCTTCAAAATCTGTTGCTTAGCTATTTCTGGCTTGACAGGTGCCTAATGATTGTTGAATGAATGAATGAATGAGATGCGAAAACTAAAATTTTATTTGGATTATTTTTGTGTCTTGTACACAATAAACAGTAATTAAAATAATAATCATTAACAAGTGTACTCAACTCAAGGGCTGGGGATTTAGCTCAGTGGCACAAGCTCTTGTAAGGCACTGCAAGGTTATGAGTTCAATCCCTGGTCAAAAAAAAAAAAAAGAAAAGAGAAAGAGAGAGAGAAGTGTACTCGAGCTCTTTTAATGCCTTCTCCAAAAACTTTAGACTCTAAAAGAAACTTTCATAACTATAGCCGGTATTGGTTTAGTCTTTCTTCAATGCTTTGCCATTAATCCACCTTTTTCCATAAATATTCCTTTACCAGAGAGGCAGATATGTGATTCTGGGTTTTTTAGCCTTATTTTCTTTTCTTCTATTTTCCTTCTTTTTTTTTCCCCTTTGTGGGCCAGTGTTTGTCTCCCAAGAATTAAAGTCTTGAGCAGACAAACTGTAAGAAGCATTTTTCTATGGTAATTTTTTTAGTAGGACAAAACTTCAACTAGAATTGCATCAAATGTATGGAAATCAGGGCATATTTATACAAAAATTACTTTTTTTTTTTTGTCTGTTGGTTTTTGAGACATAATCTCACAACATAATTCTGACTGTCGTTGAACTGACTATGGCCTAGCCTGGCCTCAAACTCACAGTGATCTCCCTGCCTCAGCCTGCCCAAGTGCTGATATTACAAATATGCACCACTGTGCCCAGCCCAGAAATTACTTTGTTATCTCTATTAAATAAATATATTTTTCCACAACTAGCTTTCTCTATATAAGACAAAGCATATTTTTGGTCATTTCAATTCTTCTTAGAATTCAAAGTTTTTAGATTAAAATAAATATCTGATTTTCTAGATGTAACATTATCAATGATAAAGAACTACTATAAGTTCAAAACAAATAAAAATTTTGTTTTAAGTTTGAATATAAGGTATCTGGTAACCTACTAAAGAAGATTATCTTATAGAAAAAAATTTAAGGAACAAGCACAATTTTCCAAGACATCCACTAAAATTGAGAAGAAGCACAAAAGTAGGAGTTTTCTCTTATGAATTGCTTATTCAATTGAAAAATGTGAAAGCTACTATAATTTGCTTTACTTATAGTAAATGTGCAAGCTACTATAATTTGCTTTACTTATAGTTTCTTTGATGTGTTGATTCAGAAAATGAGTTGGGTAATAACACAATTTATAAGAGGCAGGAGATGGCATAATAATTTCCCTTACTTAGCAAATAATAAGTTATCCACTTAGGCCACTGTCTAGATTTCTAATCTAATGTATAATATTAGAACATTTAACATTTAAGCCCTAACTCCTAGTCAAGGGTTTAGGTATAAGAAGTAGGTGTTACATAAATATCAACAAGCTGTCTCTAAACAAACAAATTCAGACTGAAATTTAATTTTTTGTTGAATTTAAAATAATGTGATACTCTGTAATTTTTAAGATCTGAGTTATACTGTATCTTTGTATTTATGCCACATATTTTATGGAAGATATTGAATGGACTATATGTTACTTTCACCCCAAAATATTCTCAAATGATAGGTGAGGAGTTGAGGAGGTGGCACATAGGAAAAGCACTGGATATGAAATGTCCTATCTTAGACTCACTAGCTGGCTGAATTTGAGAAAATGCTTACTTCTTATAGCCTCCATTATTATATAAATGAAAATACCCGGCCTATTCACTGCACTGAGTAGTTGTGAAGACCAAACAGCACAGTTTACTAGCTCCAGGGAAGCAGAGCTTCCTATCTTCTATGGTTCACTGTTTTCCCCCCTCATCCTAGAAGAGTGCATGATACACAGGAATCCCTCAGTGAATGATCTGAAATAGTGTGAATGTTCTAAAGTTGCAATGCATTACATGTAAGGCATCATATTATTCATTAAACCCAGGAAAGCAACCACAGCAGACAGAGTATAAGTGACTTGCTCTAGTTATTTATTAAATCAGAATGGAGTTTAAACTTGATTTGGAGGCAGATCTCTTGATGTTTTATTTAGTCAGACATCCAACAAATTTTTTAGGTTAAATAATGTCTTAGTTACTTTTGTTGTTGATGTTGCTGGGACAAAACACTCAACACGCACAATTTAAGGGAAAAAAGGCTTATTTAGCTCACAATTTGTTAAAGTTTCAGTCCATAGTCAGCTGGCTTCAAGGCAGGGTGGTACAGCAGAGGAGCATCACAGAGAAGCAGTCCATGGAAGGGCAGGCAGACATCAGCAACAGCAAGTAACAAGCCTGCCTTTCCCTTTTATCCCATTCTGGAAACCAGCCTTTTGAATGGTGCAATGCAGAACTATGTTAATTCCAATCAATGGACTAATGTAGAACTACACACACTTAATCCCAGTATCACATACCCTATAACCAACTAACCCCACAAAGCCTTACCTATGACTGCATGAGACATTGGGGGGGCATCTAGACAGAAGTCATAACAGATACTATATGTTATGTGTGGCACCAGGTGCTGGACATAGAGTGGTTAAAAAAATATACAGAGAAAGCCAGGCATTATCAGAGACCAGGCTACATAAGGGTTAAACGTTTGACTATGAAGGAACCTCTGGTTGTGTTGGAAATGCTCATATTCACAGTGCTCTGAAGTCAAGATAACACCACAGCTAAGGCAGCTGAGGATATGGGCTGCTGACACTCCCTATTCCAGAGCAATAAAGCTGCCAACATTAGAGATCAAACAGTTCTCTTAACTGGTAAGATTTACAGCCTTGTTTCTCAAGGCCCTGGTCATTTTCACAGGCTTTTGCTTCCACTGTGCCTTCTTCTTCCTGAAGCCCCAAAATCTGTGAAAACCCAGTAAATATGATTATCTAGAAGAGTCCTTGTCTTTACTCCCAGAGAGTTCTGGACTCTTTGTCCTGGACTCCCCACAAACCACATTCCATTGTCTTTCTGATTTAAGCCATTTGCTGTACACTCATTTTAGAAGACTAGGGATCTTATTAGTCCCCAGTAGGGAATGGTGGTACCCATATAATCCTAGTTTTTAAGAGGCTGAGACAGGAGGATCACCCCAAGATCAAGGCCAACCTTGGCTCCACAGTGAGTTCAAGGCCAGTCTGTAATACATAGAGAGACTTTCTCTCTCTTTCTCTGTCTCACTGTCTCTCTCTATATAGATATAGATAGATACAGATATATGAGTTGGACATGGGATATGGGCATTCAAAAATGAACACATGAATAGATGTACACAAATTGCAATCAAGCTTATAATATTAGGAGAGAATTTTATAAGAAAAAACAGGAGAATGCTCCCCAGTTTACCAGCACATACATTTAAGCAAAAAAAAACAAGTTCTCTTTTTGTATGACATGACTATATTCATTGCTATAGAACATTTTCAGAGCACATTCATTTGTATACATATTTATATATATCATGTATATCACTATTCTAATTATCATCAAATTATGAGAAACTCAACAAAACTGCCTAGAATTAACCATTCAAGGCAAATCTGTTGAAACTAAAATTTAAAAAACAATAACAGCATTAATCACTTAGCCTTGGCCGGGCATGGTAGTACATGCCTGGAATCCCAGCACTCAGTCGGCTGAGGCAGGAGGATTGCCATGAGTACCACGTCAGCCTGGGCTATAGTGAGTTCAAGGCCAGCTGACTTACATAGTGAGACCTTGTCTCAAAAAAACAAAAAATAAAATAATAAAATAAAATGAAATCACTTTGCCTTGTCATCATACTT
This sequence comes from Hydrochoerus hydrochaeris, assembly GCA_004027455.1. Taxonomy (NCBI): domain Eukaryota; kingdom Metazoa; phylum Chordata; class Mammalia; order Rodentia; family Hydrochaeridae; genus Hydrochoerus; species Hydrochoerus hydrochaeris. Next base: position 5,695 of record PVLA01012190.1, on the reverse strand, counting down.
CTTACAACCAGATGCTTCATGTTTATTGACTTCAGTATTTAAGCTAGGCCTTAAGTTTCAAAACACGATTTCAAAATTATGTATAGTAGCTAAATCTGCCTTACACAGTTTCTTACTTTTAGGAGGTACTCAAAGGTTTTTGGTGTTTTGAATTTCATTCTTAAACAGTGTTAAAGTTCAGAGCACTGTGTTTGCTCTTGCATGGTGGCTGATCTCACACTATAGGGTGTACTTATTTTCCAACTTTTACTTGGCCCAAACTCATTGTGAAGCACCTTTTCCTTCCTTTTAATAAAATCTAGCTACCACTAAAATGAAAGAAAGAATTTTGAAGCTTAAAACAATGGTATACTCAAGTAGTATTTTCCCATGGCAATACATATTTGTTAAACGATTAACTTCTCATTGAAAAAGATTTTTTTCAAGCTAGAGACATACAATAAGGCTGTGATTATTTCTTTAAATTCTCAATGAATCCCTTCAAGAAAGCCCACTTGCTTCTAATGGTTAATTTAGGCTTTTAATCTATGCAAAATTGCTTTCTACTTTACAGACAATTTTAGGAGAAGAGCAAGATTCAAAATCAGGTCCTTCATGAATGACATAGAAAGAACTACTAAAGACTAAAGAATCACTATTAGTAATTATTTAATTAGTAATTATGGTCTTTTAGCCTGGCATGGTTGACAGCTAGGTCAGATATTGCCAATCATCAATAACTTTATAAAACTTTAAACTTCCTTATATAAAGGAAGAAGTATTTTGGTGAAGAATTTAAGAGAAAAAAATTAGATTCACATGACAAGACTGATGGAGGTAGGAAAATGAACTTACACACATGTTAAAAAAATGTTTGGTGGGTTTTTTATTGTTTTTTGTTTGCTTGGGGTTTTGTTTTGTGTGTGTGTCTGTGTGTGTGTGTGTGTGTTACTTTTTTTTTAGAGTGTCTTGCTATGCAGTTCAGGGGCTGGGCTTGCACTTGCTATGTATCCCAGACTGGCCTCACACTCAGTGCAATCTTCCTGCCTCAGCCTCCCAAGTGCCGTGATTATAGGCTTGTACCACCATGCCTGGCAGCGTGGTGGGTTTAAAAAAGAAAACTCTTAAAGGTGTAAGTCTTCAAAAACTCCCAACTTTCTTGTTGCTGGGATAAAATATTTGACACACACAATTTTAAAAGAGGAGAGATTTACTTCAGTTCAGTTTCAGATGTTCCAGTCCATGATCAGCTCACTTACAGCAGAAGGGCAGAGTAGAGGAACGCTGTTCTACTCATGGCATCCTGGTAGCACAGAGCAAGGAGGAGCCTGAGAGGGCGGGGTCAGGGTCCACACATTGTCCCCAAGATCACACTCCCACAAACCACTTCTCCGACAGTGCCCCACGTCCTAAAAGTCCATCAGCTCTGAACATATCGAGAGGTTAACTGTTGGAGTTCAGTGTCCTCACAGCCCAGTCACCTCTCCAGGTGTCTCGTCTCTATACTGTCTAGTTCACAGTCAAAATTAACTGGAACATTTGTTGTTCTAAAAAGGGATAATTTAATTTCTCCAGAATTCTTAATTTTTTTCTAATTCAACTTTACGGAGCTGGAGCAACAGCCCTGTAACACAGATAAACAGTTTTTCTATAACAAAGTGCATCTATTTTAAGAATACAATCATTTCTTTCATAAATCACAAAGATATTCCTAAAGATTCCTAAAAATCACAGTCTCATACAAATCCCCACAGCCGAAAAGGAGTGAGCACTTCCCAATTTAGCCCATGAGACAATGTTACTCAAATTCTTACACCAAAATGACACAAAGACTCCACAAGAAATACTAGCAAACTGAAGCCATCTATATCAAAGAGTGTGAAGGGGATTCTCTATCGTGCTGACCTGTGCTTAAGAGATGGGACTTGGTTAGAGGTAGCCAGGGAGTGTGACCTGAAAGAGTATACACCGCCCTCCCTGGCTCCTCCCTGCTCTTTGTACTTCACTGAAGCTGTGGTAACACAAATGGCATGGTACTGGTGCAAAAACTAGACAGGTAGAACAGTGTAATCCAATAGAAGATGCAGAAGCAAACCCAAGCCACCATACCTATCTGATTCCAGACAATGGAGGCAAAAACATAATACACTGGAGAAGAGACAGACTCTTTAACAAATGGTCCTGGGAAAACTGAATAGCCACTTGCAGAAGTTTGAGCCTGATTCTTATCTCTCCTTCTGTACAAAAATCAATTCAAAATGGATCGAATACCTAGAACTTTGAAACTGCTAAAAGAAAACCCTGGGGAAACTCTTGAAGCCTAGGCAAAGGTAATGATTCCCTGAATAGAACTCTAACAGCACAGGGAATAACCACAAAGTCGACAATGGGGATTACACCAAGGTAAAAACTTTCTGCACAGGAAGGGAAACAACTAACAGAATGAAGAGACAGCCTACAGAATGGGAGACTATGTTTGCTGGCCACTCTTCAAGAATATATAAAGAACTCAAAAAACTTAACTAAATGGGTAAATGAATTAAACAAACATGTCTCACAAGAGTAAGCATAAATGGCCAATAAGTATGTGAAAAATGTTCAACATCTGTATTCATTAGGGAAGTGCAAATCCAAAAATGCACTGAGAGTCCATCTTCCCCTAGTCAGAATGTCTCTCATTAAACACACACACACACACACACACACACACGCGCACGCAAATTCTGCTGAAGATGAGGGGCAGTTTGGGGTGGCGTGGGCAGGAGCCTTCTAGACTGCTGGTAGAAATGTAAATTAGTATAGCCACTAAGAAAATCAGTATGGAAGTTCCTCAAAAAATTAAAAATAGAGTTACCATTAGATCCAATTATATAATTTATTAGTACATACCTAAGGAAATTAAAGCCAGCATGCTGTAGGGATACTTGTATACCGATGTTTATTGCAGCATAATATGGAACCAGCCTAGGAGTTCAACAAATGAATGGATAAAGAAATGTAGTATGCTTCTCCTTTGAGGGTTATGAAATTACTATGGAAACAGTCATGTAATTCTGAATACACCAAAAAATATACCAAAAAACTTTTAGTGTACACTTTCAATGAAAAATTGTATGGTATGTGATCTATATCTTAAAATACTATGAAGTTTTCAAAGACACAGAAAAGATCCAAACAAAAAAAAAATCAATAAACCAAATCTTTTTTAAAAAAATAGCAGATACATGAGCAGACTTCTAGTCTGACTGATCCAGAAAAGAGAAGACATAAATTATCAATATAGAAATTAAAGAGATGGGGGCTAGCAATTCAGTGGCACAAGCGCCTGCATGGCAGGCACAAGGTCATGAATTCAATCCTTAGTAACCAAAAAAAAAAAAAAAAAAAAATACAAAGCCTCCGAGGAGAAACAATTCATATACCAGAATAAAACATCCGGGAGAGACCTAGACAGAGGGAGATGGATCCTCTTGACACAGTAAAAAATTAAAACATAAAAAAGCTCATCAAATATTTTGGGACTATAACTTAAGCAGCTAAAAAATACGGGACACAGCATTTTCGCGATGACCCACCAAGATTGCACCAGCTTGAATTTATACCAGCAGTCAGAGCTGCCCAGACTTGTTCCTGCCGCCACTCACAGGAAGTGCGGCAGCACTGAAGCCAGGGGTTGGTGAGCCCAACAGAGAGTGGAGAGCGGAGCTGGTGGAAGGACCTTCATTGATCCAAGGTCAGTGCTGGGAGTGAAACCCCTCCCCACAGGAAGGGCGCGACCAGGTGGGCAACATGTTGGAATTGGGCAGGAGGAGCCTGAACTGGGAGTGGCAATGACTTTGGTTGATTGCTCCCTCTTCAGAGCAGATTCCTGCAATTTTGTTGGACTGGGCCGCACCCCTGGCCGGGACCCAATGAGCCATCCCAAATCGATTCCCTGCACCTAGCATGCACTGATTGGGAGAAGGCGCCTGAAGTTTGGCTGGCCCAGTGGAGAGGGGCAGGCATATGCAGCTGCTGCTTACACCTCAGTGACAAGAGCAGGCAGGAGAAGGCAGAGGTCCCTCACCAGCGTGCTTCAGAGGAAACGTGGCCAACAGGGAAGGGGGCTGGGACCTGTACTGTAACCTGTGTGGAGGAAGCCAGGGCCATGACAGGAGAGAGAGGCAGGAGGAGGCCCCCAGCCCAGAACCCTGAGAGCCCTGATCCAGGAGAAGGAAAAACAAGGGAGACTGAGGGCAGCAAACGCACAACATCAGACGTGGTTTCAATGGACATTAAGAGATATCTTCAGGGCCTTGTAGATGAGCTCAAAACTGAAATATTAAATCAGGTAAAGCAGGATATGAGTAGAGTAATAAAAGAAATGCTCTCAGGAAGCATCTTTCAGGATGATACAGATGAAAGAAGGGAGGAACACAAAAAAAGGAGAGAAACATTTGATAAAGAGTATAAAGAAAATATAGAATACATGAAGCAGATTCAAACAGACTACCAGGAAATTAAAAACTCCACTGAAAGCTGGTAAAACTCCTTAAAAGAAACTAAGGATAGACTATCAAAACTTGAAGACAAGTTTGCAATGTGTGATTATGAAAGGAAAGATCTTTTAAAAATAACAAGGAAACAGGCAGTAACAATACAAAGCCTAGAAGATGACAAGAGAATCTACAATTTAAGAATAAGAAACATGAACGAAGAAGCAGGAATACATACAGGCGAATTACAAAGGCTTGTCACAGAAATAATTAAGGAAAACTTCCCAAGTATGGGAAAAGAAAATGACATTCGGTTGTGTGAGGCATCCAGAACTCCAGCCACCTACAACCAAAACAGATCTATACCCAGACATATAATAATCAAGATACCAGAAATTCAATATAAAAACAGAATATTAAAAGCCGTCAGAGAAAAGAAACAGATTACCTATAAAGGTAGCCCATCAGAATCATGGCTGACTTCTCGACACAGACCATCAGATCAAGAAGACCTTGGAATGAAGTCTTCCAAGTCCTGAAGGAAGGTGGCCTCCAGCCCAGATTGATGCAAACTGTCACTAGAAATTAATGGAGAAACAAGATGCTTCCATGACAAAGAGGAACTGGGCAAGTTTGTGACCACCAATCCAACCCTACAGAGAATACTGAAGGACATTCTAGAGAGAGAGAAAAAAAATACCAGGATTTTAGGAACAGTGGCAGAAAGGCCTCAGTGAGTGAGGCAGGCAGTAGAATGAAGGAGAAATCTAGACAAACAGGCAGAAAAATAGCATAGCAGAAGTGAGGCAGAGAAGGATAACTAGAATCTCTAACATAGATGGCCTTGATACGCTATATTGTTAATAGTGCACCAGGATTTAAAACACACATTACTCACACTACTCTGCTTAGATGTATTATATTCTGTTCCAGTCATTCTACCTGTACTAGATTTGAAGGCACAGACAGTAATCCTGAAAATAACAAGATATAGTACGATAATCATCCTTAATTTCCTATTAACTTAATCTAAAGCTGCCGTAGTCCAGCTGCGGCAGGGCTAGGGTTTCCCAAAGGTGGTCAGGGAGTCGGCGATTGAGAGACAGAAAACACTGCACACCAGTCTGTGAGTGAATCTGAATCCGCCTTTATTTTTTAGAAGCTGGAATATATATTTGCCAACCCTGGCAACAACCCCCAGCCCCAAGCAGGAAACGCCCCAGGCCCAGGACCAGGCAGGG
>PVLA01012189.1:0-46680 GCA_004027455.1 Hydrochoerus hydrochaeris | reverse complement strand
CAAAGCTGATCCATGGATCATGGATGAGGAGAAACTCAAAAACAAGGCAACAGAATTGTATAAGGTGATTTAAAGTATATAACAACAACAAAACAAGTCAGTAAGGTACTGAGCAACCTGAAGCAGGATACAACTAATCAGATAATGGACTTAAAAAGTAAAAAGAAGAAAAGAAAGTGCTCTAGAGGATATGGCTGCATGTATGTTTGAGTGTGTAGGACTGATAACCATGTTGCTAAGTTGTTACGGATCATTGAACTTCTTTGCAGTCTCACTGTTTGAATGTACACTTTGTATGCTTTAATTTTGTAACTTTAACAACCAGGTCTAAGAAGACAGTATGTAATTCATCAACTAGTGATTTCTTGCTGCTTTTTTTCTGAGATTCTGTATTGTTTCTACCCCTTTTTCTGTTTTGTATTTTGGTTTTTTTTTTCTCTTTAAATAAAATTTTTTAAAAAAATTACCAACAAAGAAAAGCCCAGGTCCTGATGGATTCACAGCCGAATTCTACAAGAAAAATAGAGAAGATTTTACACCAAATCTTCAATGAAATTCTTCAATGAAGTTGAGAAGAAAGCAATCCTCCCTAAATCATTCCTGAAGACAAGTATTATGCTGATACCAAAACCAGAGAAAGATCCAACAAAAAAGAAGAACTATAGGCCAATCTCACTAATGAATATTGATGCAAAGATTCTCAATGAAATATTGGCAAATAGAATGCAGCAAATGATCAAGAAGATTATACATCATGACCAAGTGGGGTTCATCCCAGGAATGCAGGGATGGTTTAACATATGCAAATCAATAAATATAATACACCACATCAACAGAGCCAAAAACAAAAAAACACATCATCATCTCAATAGATGCAGAAAAAGCTTTCAATAAAGTCCAACACATGTTCATGATAAAAACCCTTCAGAAACTCAGAATACACGGTGTCTACCTCAACCTTATAAAGGCCATCTATGACAAACCAACAGCCAACATTATACTAAATGGAAAAAAAATGAAAGCTTTCACTTTAAAATCAGGAACAAGACAAGGATGTCCACTATCACCACTCCTTTTCAACATAGTTCTGAAAACACTAGACAGGGCAATCAGACAAGAGAGAGAAATAAAAGGAATAAAGATAGGAAAGGAAAAAGTTAAATTATCACTTTTAGCAGATGACATGATACTCTATGTAGAAGACCCAAAAAACTCCATTAAAACACTACTAGAGGTAATAAACAAGTTTCGTAGTGTAGCTGGATACAAATTCAATGCTCAAAAATCAATAGCATTCCTGTACACAAACAAAAAGACTCACTGAGAGAGAAATTATGGAAATATCACCCTTTACAATAACATGTAAAAAAATGAAATACTTAGGAATTAACCTAACTAAAAATGTAAGAGACCTATAGGCTGAAAATTATACTACCCTGAAAAAGGAAGTTGAAGAGGATATTAGAAAATGGAAGGACATTCCTTGCTCTTGGCTAGGAAGAACCAACATTGTGAAAATGGCCATACTCCCAAAACTGTTACACAGATTTAACACAACCCCAATCAAAATACCATTGACATACTTCACAGATCTAGAGAAAACACTCCTAAAATTCATTTGGAAACAGAAGAAACCTAGAATAACAAAAGCAATTCTGGGCAATAAAGGCAAGGTAGGAGGCATCTCAATTCCTGACTTGAATCTATACTACAAAGCCACAGTGATAAAATCAGCATGGTACTGGCAAAGAAAGAGACCTGAGGATCAATGGAACAGATTAGAAGATGCAAGCACAACTACAAAGACACTCAGCCACCTGATATTTGACAAAGGGGCTAAATATGTCCACTGGAAGAAGGATAGCCTCTTTAATAAATGGTGTTGGAAAAATTGGCTCTCTACATGCCAAAGACTGAAACTAGATCCAAGCCTATCACCAGGCACAAAACTAAAGTCTAAATGGATCAAAGACCTAAATATTAAAACAGAAACACTAAATCTACTGGAAGACAAGGTAGGTAGAAGTCTTGGAGACATAGGGGTAGGCAGAGAATTCATGAACAACATGCAAACTGCACGGAAACACTTCAAAGAATCAACAACTGGGATCTCATATTATTGAAAGGTTTTTGCACTTCAAAAGACATCACCAACAGAGTGAAAAGAAAACCCACCAAGTAGGAAAGAGTTTTAGCCAGCAGTCCCTTAGACAAAGGACTTATATCCAGAACATATAAAGAACTGAAAAACATCAAGCCCCCCAAATTCAAAGACCCTTTCCAAAAATGGGCATCTGAGATGAACACACAGTTGTCAAAGGAAGATATACAAATGGCAAATAAATATATGAAGAAATGTTCACCATCACAGATCATTTGAAAAATGCAAATTAAAACAACATTGAGATTTCACTTCACTCCAGAAAGAATAGCTGCCATCAAGAAATCAACTGATAACAAATGTTGACAAAGCTACGGGAAAAAGGGAACACTGCTCCACTGTAGGTGGGAATGTAGACTGGTGCAACCATTATGGAAATCCATATGGAGAATTCTCAGAAGACTAGGATTGGAAGCCCCATTCAATCCAGCTATTCCCCTCCTGGGTATTTTCCCAGAAGAACTGAAAAGTTCATATCACAGTGATATATGTGCACCCATGTTCATAGCAGCACAATTTGTGATAGCTAAATCCTGGAAACAACCAAGATGCCCATCAACTGCAGAGTGGATGAAAAAGATGTGGCACTTTTATACAATGGAATATTAGTCAGCTATATAATAGGGTGATCTTGAGGCCTTCATAGGTAAATGGAGACAACTTGACACTATCCTCATTAGTGAAATAAATAAGAATCATATTTATAAATATCACATTGTGTCTCTAGTGTAAAAAGTAAATAAGAACTATAAGTGTAATAAAACCAAAATGTGTAATTGCTATTGTAAAAAAGAGAGGAAAAGAAAGTGCTCTAAGGGATATAACTGCATGTATGTTTGAGTTTGTAAAACAGATGACCATATTGCTGAATCTTTGTTGGATCTTTGAGCAGAACTGTTTGCAGTCTCACTGTTTGAATGTCTACTATGTATCCTTTAACTTTGTATCCTGAACAACTACATCCAAGATTGTAATTACAAGATTACAATATGTAATTTATCAACTAGTGATTTCTTAGTGGGTTTTTTCTTTTTCCTTTTTTTTTCTTTTTTTTCTTTCTTTTAGAATTCTGTATTGTTGCTACCCTTTTTCCTGTTTTGCTTTTTTTCTTCTCTTTAAGTAAAATTTTAAAAATGTATAATTGCTATTGTACAAAAGAGGAAATAGGAAGTGCTATAAAAGATATAACTGCATGTATATTTAAGTGTGTAGGATTGATAACCATATTTCTAAGTTCTTGTTGGATTGTTGAACAGATTTGTTTGCAGTCTCACTGCTTGAGTGTCCACTTTGTGTGCTTTAATTTTGTAACTTGAACAACTATTTCTAAAAGAACAATATGTAATTTATCAACTAGTGATTTCTTACTGTTTATCTTTTTTTTAAATTCTGTAATATTTCTAACCTTTTTCTGTATTGTTTTTCCTCTTTAAATAAAAAAAAAGAATGTAAAATGCAGTTTTCTTAAAGCAAGAGGTCTGCTCTACAGAGGGGCATTCTCGCAGGCCACTCACTTCCACGCATTCCAGGAGTGGAAACAAGAGGAGCTGAGGTCAGACACACCCTAGACAGGTCTTGGACAAGTCACTTAAAACCAACATCAAACTTGAGCATAATTCAAAAGGGAAAATTATACTGAAAACTATCACATGAAATTTGTGCAAGAAATATAGGAGCTAAGTAATGGAACATGCAAACTCCAGTCAGGTGTATAACAAGGTTTTAACTTCACTGCCCAGCGTCTACTGGACAGAACTCCCGTTGGTCACTGCTTCAGTGTGTTCCTGCAGCGTTAAAAGAGCTCTAATTCAGCCCCCTCACAAATGCAAACCGACTGCTCCATTAGCACACATTAGCAATGCTCCTTGGTCCTCACAGTCTCACTGCACATTTCTGCAAACTCTTTCATACTCTCCATCTGAACCAGCTACTTCTGACCGGAAGTCTGCCCTCTCATCTTCATATCCTCTATTCTCTCTGTGTCTCTCTGAATCTCTCTCCCTGTCTCTGAGTGTCTCTCTCCCTCTTGGCCCCCACTTGCCCACTGTCTCTTTTATTCTATCTCCACCCTCAGCCCTCACCCTGGACATGCTGACCTTCTCTTCCCTCCTCCTGCTAAATTTAGAGGCGTCAGCTGTCTCCCTGGTGTGAGAGGTTGGGGGGCTGCGGCTGCAGGGTGTGGAGCTGATCTTGCGTTGGCTGCCGGCAGAGAAGGAAGGACAAAGGGCAGGAGGATCTGTTCCCGGCCGCTCTCCCTGCAGCCTGGCATCCACTCTTCAGCAGCCTCTCTTGACAGGCAGGGTAAAAGGAGAAGGGCACGAGGGCCTTTGAAGTTTGGCTGCCTGTCACCAGAGCTCAGAGAAACCAAGGGCTTGTCAGAGCACAAGTCACTAGGGCTCTCTCCCTTTCCCAATTAATTCAGTTGGCTCAGGAAGAAAGGAACTGTGTTCTGCCCAGAACTGTGTCACAAACTCAGCTTGCTGTGCTCAGGTGTGGGGCCGCAGCACCCTCGATCTGGCCGCAGCAACAGACCCCAGCCGTGGCACCCGCCATGGCAGGACTCTGTGCTGCTCCCCAGGGACACATCCCCAGGCCAGCGACCAGGAGCCTTGCAATGGTGCGAGCAGCATGCTGCTGCGTGTGCACCGCAGGTCCGCACCGCTGCTCCTGGCCCTGGCCCCCGGTGAGCACCTGAAGATCCTTCCTCCTGGGCTAATCCCCAGCCCAGGTGCAGGCCAGTGTCAGGCACCCTGCCTTTCCTTAGGCTTTGCTCCTTCCTATCCCCCAAGTCTACCAGAAAATTAGCATCAATCATTTATAACAAAGCAGGTGAGTCTTATGACCTTTCTAGAACATTTGGGAAGGAAAAGCATAAAAAAGTGAGACATAAGATGCTTTAAGAGAATTGTTAGAACAAAGAGACAGGGACCCCAAAGGTGAGCACCCTTAACTCACTGTCTTTTGCCTTATGTTACTGTTTTTGTTCTAAAATTATAACTTAATGCTTATAAAGTCCCTGTATGCCCCTTGCATTGATGCATTCACCCCTGCTCTGCTGTAGAAGCCACTCCCCAAAGAGGGGCCAGGTACAGCAATTCCCACACCCTCAAGGGTCCACATCCTTCCAGTTTTCTCAAAGAATGCTTAGAGGGGCAGAGGCAGGAAGCAGGCATGAAAAGAGTCTTATTCTCAGCGCTAAAAGGGCATCAGGTTAGCACTCTCAGATGGAAAGAAATGCCGGACAGGAGGATGTTTCACCATAAAGCCACCATTTCCTGCAGATGTTTACAAGAATCTGAGTAAAAGAACTTAAAATAAGCATAAAGGGGAGACCCTGGCCTTCCTTTAGCAGAACAGTCCTGGGGGTAGGGTGGCAGTGTGCTGGGCAGTGTGACAGCAGGCGGTGTTTTAGATCCCAGAACTCCTGGGTTCTGCTGTCCTATCTTCAGTCAGCAGGATGGTTCTAAATAAGTCACTTCTCTGATTCTTAGCCTTTAGATCTCTCAAGATGGGCACTGTAGATGTCAGCTATGTCCCAAAGGGATGGTGCAAGGACCAAAATCAGTAGGAGATGGGGAAAAGCCTCGAACTGTGATTTAGGAGCTGCGGTCAGACAATTTGTACTGATGTGGACAACAGAAGTCCCCCAGATGGACATGGGAGAAGAAGGGGTTCCTAGAAGTCATAGGCTGAGAGGCAGAATGAAACTGAGGGGCCACAGGTGGCTTTAGGGGCTGAAGCAGGCGCTTCAGGCTCATGGGAAGTGCCTGTCCATGGAGCCTTTGGCATGTTCTTGCGTCTGGCCCATGTCGTTAGTGCTGGCGTGGTTCAGAGGAGGACAATCTGTGTAGTGTGCCGTGTGTGGCTCCTGTCCAGTCACCAGTGTGTACAAGCAAAGGGAAATCACTGTGAAGTGTGGAGGTAGACAGGGCTTCCACCATCTGGGTTACAATGACGCACGTCACCATTCGGTGGCCCTGAACCTGAGCCTCCTTTTCTACCCAGTGGCTACCTCTTACTAGCTTGACCTCGGATGAACTGCACAAGGTCACCATTCTAAGAAAATGAATCAGAGAGTCATGAAAGGATTGGGTTTGCGGGGTCCTGTAGTTCTTCCCTCAGAAGCATGACCCCCATTCCTTACCCTTGCCCCCAGTGATTGCGTACAGAACCGAAGTGATTCAGTTGATCGGAAATTCTGTAAGAAATACACCCAAGTGCATAAAAAAGGAAACTTTGGGAGGACCCCGTGGGGAGGGGACAGATGTGCTTTCCCTTTATATCACTCTGTTATAAATGATGAGCAGCTGGAGCAGCCAAGTCATTCTCTTTGGCAAATTGAGTCACTGTTAGCTGAAGTCCCCAGGCTCAGGGAGGACTTTCACCCCAGGGAGAGCCCACTTGCCCAGCCTAGAGTGAGCAGTGTGGCGTGAGGCAGGCATCCCGAGGGCTCCATATCGCAGGCCTTGCTCCAGCTGGGGAGCCAGGTTCCCAGCGCTGAAAGCGGCTGAGGAAGTGAACAAGTGACTCAGCCTCTCTACCCTCAGCTTCATCACTCAGTCTTCCCACCGCTGCTTCATATACGACCTGGTGTTGTTCATGCGTGAAAGCCACAGTCACCAAAAAGCCAGTCCTTACTGGCTGTGTGAATCATATGTTGACCAACACATGGCTACTGAGCACCCCATGTGCCTCAGGAGTAGGGGTTGGTACGAGGTTAGGGGGTGAGGGGCTTACCTGGTAAGAGTGAGAGCTACTCAAAGATATAGAGCCAAAGCTACTAGTAAGATCTGATGGCAGAAGAAAACAAATGGCGACCCTCATCAGAGGACACCGGCAGCGCATTTGATGCCTCAGCCCCAGAAAGGCTGGAGCTGTCGGCCAGCTCCTCCGGCCTGGAACAGGAGAAGAGACTTTCCCCAGCTCTGCTGAGACAGCTGCCCTGGGACTGCAGGGGTCACGCCCACCAGGATGCATGGAAGCGCACTCTGACTGTGTGTCCCCATGCAGTGCAATGGAAATGAATATTTAAAGGTAACAGAGTCATAAAACGGTGGGGTATGAGGGAAACGTCAGCCTCTGAGGCCTGGCTGCTACACACTGCTCCAAAATATGCTTGTATTTATGCTCCCCAACTGCTTTCTGCTCATTCAGAGAAACGCCACGCCCCAAACCTGGCATCATGCCCTTCACCCTGGAAGTTTAAAAGTCAGAGAGAGTAGCCCTAACTAGAGAGCTGAGTGGTGCAATGGCATGGCCAGGGCTGCTGGGCTAAGCCAGCTGTGGCTCTGGACGTGGGTGCCCAGGACAAGCGCTGAGACCGGAAGTAGGCCTGCGGCAAGCCAATAGACGGGTGGAAAGGAAAACAGATTTTCTGTTCCATTCTCTCGTTTAACTTATTTGCTTGGTGCAACAGCTAGGAAAATACTTTCAACTGGAGTTGCCCAAGTTATAATTCAGTATTTTCTTCTGCATTTATATATTAACTACTAACTCCCATATACAGTGTTTTAATACAGAGCCACCCACATACAGAACTAGACACAGGGCAGGCACACAGGTGAGCACACGTGTTCATACATGTGGCAAACACACAAGCACAGGCCACATTTACTTCTGTAGATAGCTTGCCCGGAGCTTTCACTTCACCCTAAGTTTTCCCACACTGTCTGGACCCTCACAACCCTCACGCTGCATGCGGACAAAGCTCTGGGAGACATCCTTTTCCCCCGAAGCCACCCTGGCCAAGGGTTTTAGGACAATCGGAGGTGCCCTCTGTGCAGCAGCTGCACAGAACTCTGTGGGTGCTGATGGCCCCTGGAGAGCTGAGTGAGAGGGACACCAACAAGTGGACCTGGACCAGCCTCAGCAAAGAGCACATCTTCCAAAGGTACAGGCTTGGCTGCCAGGAAACTTCACCCATAGGCCCTGGCTCCTGGAGCAGGAAGACCATTCTGCAGTGCCGGAATACAAGAGTCAGGGGCAGCAGTGTGGGCTCTGTTGTTCTCTGATCGAGAGGGAGATCAAGCAGATTCAAGGGCAGGGGTTAGAGGGTACAGAGAGGAAGATCCTGGTGGCCAATCCAGAAGCCCTGCTCAGGGGGTCCGTGAACACCAGTGGCTGCCAGTTTCCAGCTGTCTGGTGGCACACGACCTCCCAAGCCAGATGCCGCCCCTCTGTTCAGTCCAGTCAAGGTGGGTGGGACCTGCTGAGGACTCAGACCATATTCTTGGAGACAGTGTCCTCCAGAAGCCTGCAGTCCTGTGGTCAGACACACAAACCACAAGATGAAAAAGAACATAACGGGAAAAAATCTTAAACTTCTAACACACATGATCTGGGCTGAAACTTGACTCACCTTCAAGATGCCCATTCTAGCCTCATGCACATGGCTTTAACACTAGGCCCTTCTGGGAGCGCAGTTGGTTCTGCGTAATTACAAGAGTGTTTCCTCTGTTCCTAACCCTGCCCCCTCTCTCGCCGATAGCCCACAGATGGGGCAGTTTACTGGAGTGCTCCCCTCTTTGCTCCCCAGTCAGGAGCCCCACAGCCTGCTGCCCATCGTGCTACAGAAAAAGCAAAACACCTCAGAGTGCCTGGCCCACAGTTTTTGCCCTGGTCACAGGCAGCATGGTTTTAGGTCCTTCCTTCTCTTGCTTGTGCACTGTCAAAATGTTGGCAAATACTCTTTCAAAGACAGACTCCACAGGTACCCTAGGTTTACCAGGCAGCTTTACTTGTGATTTTTCAGCTGCGTATTTGTCTGCGACCTGCCATACACAGAGGGAGAGAAAAAGCCTGGAGAGACTTCATCGTGGCGGCAGGAACACACCAAGCACCACAGCCCAGGCTTCAGGGAGCCATCTTTGTCCCCTGCCACCCTTCCATGTCCCTGGTCCTCTCTCTGCCCTGCTCTGTGCAGAGGCTCAAAGAGGAGGCCTGTCAGAGCAGACAAGGCCTGGCAGGGGAGAGGCAGCAGCAAAGATGCTCCTGCTCCTGACATCTTAATTATCGCCAAGTTTTCAAAGAAACTTTCAGCCACAAGGAAACTTCCGAGCGAAACCGACTTCCAGTGAAAAGCATTTTCCTTGCACGTCTCCACATGTACTTTATGACAGTATCTCGACTCTCCTGCCTTGAGTTGAAATCTAGTCAGCGTGTAAGGTGAATGTGCTGAGGAACAAAAAAAAAAAAACCAGTGAGGCTCCCAGCTGTCTCCAAATGCTAAGGTGGAGCAGGACCCTCAGCATGAACCCCAGCACTTTCCTGGGTCCTGACCCCCTCAAATGGCCCAGGCAGGAGCCAAGGCACCGCGCTCGACCACAGCAGGTGGCCTGCGTCCTCCCTGTGCTTCGGCCCCCTCGGTCCTCTACACAAGAGTGAGAAGAGGGCGCAGGCCCATGTCCCCTCCACAGACGCGCCTCAGCTGGGGAACGTGGTGGTGGCAGCAGGAGGACAGGAGCTGGACAGGAAAGGGGAGTGCTGCCTTTCCTTTTGTGAGGGTTTGGATTGTAAATGTCCCCTCAAGCTGACATGCTAAAGGCTTGCTGGGCAGCTGCTGGATTTGGGGAAATGACAGGATCTCGAGGGCTCTAACTTCATTAACGGGTTAATCCAGCCTTCTTCCATGGCGCTACTGGAAGGTGACGGAAGCAGGAGGTGGGGCTTAGTGGAAGAGCCCATTACTGGGCAGGACCTTGGGGTCTATATCTGGCCTCTGCCTTTCCTCTGAGATTCCCTCCCTTTTCTACCCCCCTACCCCCACTTCCTGGTGACCATGAGGTAAGCACTTTCCTCTTCCACAGCCTTCTGCCATGATGTTTCAGCCCTGTCACAGGCCTAGGAACAATGGAGCCAAGTGCCGGTGGACTGAAACCACTGATACTTAAACCTTATTCCTCTCAAGCATTCTGTCACTGTAATGGAAAGCTGGCCAGCACACCCACCTCTGAATCTCTTCTGACTGACCAGAGCCTCCCTCTCCTTCTGATGTCCAGTGTGACTCCACCAAATCTCCTCTACCTCTTAGGTCCCGCTGCTTGCCCTCCCTCTTCCAGAGTTCACCTGGATGAGGTGCTTCTTTCCCCAGAGTTCTGCCATGCAGATGGAGACTCCTACTTCCAGACTGGGAAGGCTTCTGGCCGGAGAGGGGCTGCCAGGGACAAGACGATGGTATCTGCCAAGGAAATCACATCTGTGCTAAGAATGGTAGAACATAATGCACCATTCTGCTGGTACAGGGACAACCGTCAACAGCTTCTGATTCCCTCTAGCCAAAGGCCCCCTTTGGGAACTCAGAGTGGGAAGAGGTTACCGCTGGACAAGGAAGCTGACCACGGGTGATGTGGAGACCTCACAGGGCCTGGGCCTTTAGGGTAGTAGAGGAGGCGGGGGTGTTACATGGGAAACGCAGGAACACTCAGCATGGAAGCCTGGGCTCTGGTCACAACTTGGGCCCAGACACACTGCACAGGCACGCTGAGTCAGTTGGTTAGCGCCTCAGAGCCTCTTGTTCCTGTTTTGCTTTGTTTTGTTTGTTTTGTTTTGTTTTGTTTTTATTCTGCAATACTGAAAATTAACCGGGTGTACTTTACCACTAAGCTACATCCTTAGTGCATTATAATGTTTTATTTTGAGGCAGGGTCCCTGGCTGGCTTTTTACCCCTGCCTGGTTTCCTGCCTCAGCTGGAATTACAGGCCTGAGCCACTGTACCTGGCTTATTTCCCCCACTATTACTGTGGAGTGAAGTAACAGCTAGACACAGTCAAGGAGACTTCAATCATTTATGAAAGAGAGAACACTGTCCAGACTGGGCTGGGGTGGAGGTGCTGTCCTGCACCTAGAGACCATAAGCCAGAGCTGGAGACATCGCAGAGGAAGAAAAGACAGGGCTGGTGACCGTGCCGGAGAGGTGTGAGATGAAGGCAGCGCCCAAGCAGGACAGCTGGAGCAGTGGGCATGGAGGGCCTCGCCCTCTAGACCAGACGGGCAGGGAGGTGCCAGGCTAGACATCCAGATTCAGGACTCTACATGGAGATGTTAGTTCCACCTGGTTAACTAGAGCGGTGACTGAGGAAGGGCATGAGTGTAAGACAGTAGCGATCCCCACTCCCAGAGATCACCGCGGGGCGCAGGAGCTGGAGCCAGTTGTGGGCTCTCTTCCCGGCTTAGACTGGGGACTTGCTGCTGACTGGCTAGAGGGGCAGGGCAGCATTTCCAGCACAGCTCGCCTCAAGCCAACCGGTGCTGTCTTCCGGGGGCTGGCGCTCCTTCTAAGACAGGAGACAAAAGGCCAGTACTGGGGTTTGAATAAAGTCTGTCCCCTCTGGTGCACCTGTCAGGGCTTCCTGGCAGAAGGGCTGGCAGTGACTCAGTGCGAGGGGCTGGGTTAGGAAGGCAGAGGCCTGAGTGACTGATTTTCCCGTGGGAGTGGCTTAGCGACCACAGGACTTGGGCCTCTCCTCTTTTTCTCTCTTCCACGTTCTCTCTTCCCTTCCACTTTCTGCTTTCCAGTGTCCATCAGAAGCTGGACAGATGCTAGAAGTTTGAGCCAAAATAATAAATTTTCCAGTCTTAAGTATTAAATGACAGCAACAAGAGATGAACTAATACAGAAAAGCAGAGCCAGATTCAAAGCCACAGGCGGGAAAACTGCTCGAGACCCCGGAAGGAGCCATGGCTCAGGACAAGCACCTCATAGCATGACCAGATCTGCAGAGCAATGTCCTAGCTGAGGACTGTCTGGGATCCACCCACATGGCCTCCTCAGCTTTCTCCGTGACTGTGGCTACGCCTACCACACAGCTGGCTGGTCCCAGGCTTGGTGGAAGCGAGTTTGGCATGGGCATCTATGCCTGCACGCCCTGCTCAGACATCAACTTGGCCATTGGTCTCGCCTTGTGAATGACCCCCACAGATTTTCTCCCACCATTTTCTCTACACTCCTTTAGGAAAATGAAGACAACTAGATTCACAACATCTGAACCTTCTTCAGACATCAGTTAGCCAGAGATAGTAGAAAAGCATCATCCTTCCCAGCTCGCGGTGTGAAGGAGTTAACAGCCTATTTACTAACCAGACACCCACCACCCCACACTTGCAGTTCACATGGTGCTGTGAACCTTCTCAACTCTTCCCACGGTGCAGGCTCATTCTCTACAGAATGCTGGCAGGCGGCAGTTACATTATGTATCTGCTCGGTGCTCAGGCAAGAAACCATTATGTTCACGGATAATTATTGACATCCTGACATTTGTCACCTCCTTTCATAGCAGTTAAATCTTGCTTTATCTGTAAATGTCACCATGTCATTTATTCATGAAAGGGGTCATATTCCCAAAATAGCATGCTTCAGTTTAAAGGGGAGCTTGGCTTTATTCGCAGCGGGTAATCCTCAAACAAAGTTTACTGCTGATAAATGCTTTTTTATTGGAGTTTCTTGGCCTTAAATGACATCTTCAAATGTAGAATTCAGTTCTGTGTTTGTAGAAATAAAATCTGAATGTTGAACAAGACAGAAAATTGTTGAGATTAGAAAAAGTGGAGCTTTTCTCTGGCCATTGGCAGTAAGTTGAATATAAGCAGATTTAAATTTATTGAGAGTAAACCATGATTTTAATAAGATTGTTATGCTTCTGGGAACATACCTATGGCCTTTTTGAATCATTTATGCTACAGAAACTCAGAGAGGTCGGGGGCTTTTAACCTTCCTGATTGGATTCCTGGGTTGGGGACAGTAGGAAGAGAGCCCAGGGGACTCTGGCCTCACTCCTGTCCCTCAGACTGAGGCCACTGGACCATTAACTCATCTCCAGAGCTTCCATTTGCAGGAAAAGTCTTTTCCCCCTTACAAAGCATGGCAAAGTTCACTTTAAAGTAGGGTAATCATCTTAGCAACTTTCTCTCCACTAGGACAAAATATCCTACAACCCTGACTTGAAGGAAGTGAGGTTTACTTTGGCTTGTGGTTTAAGTCTATAGTCAGCTAACTCCAAGGCAGAGGCAGGATGGCAGGGGTCCTGGAGGAGGACAAGCAGCTCTGGTCCTGGCCACCAGGAAGCAGAGAGAGAAGGGAGGGGCCTGGGTGGGAATCACACCCTTTCAGGTCACTAACTGGCCTGATCTCTAACAGCAAGTCAGCCCTCAGCAGTGGACTAATCCAACAACCCCATCTCTGAACACATGGATATTCTAGATCTACACCATAGCAGAGCTGTAATTTTCATCATCCAACACAACAGACACTTTCTGAGGAAAAAGGACAACACTTAAAAAAAAAAAAAAAGATACAAAACAAAAAACAAGCTACCGATCAACACCAACTAGAAACCCAGACAAAACAGGACATAATCCCTGCTTAGGTTTTGTCACTTGAGTCATTAGAGAAGTTTACATTCAACAGCAGCTAGTTAACTACCTGGAGAAGGCACTTCTCCATCATGTGGGGTTCTGCTCTTATCTCTCTTCAATTCATTTTTCTAACCCGGTGGTTCTAAAAGTGAGGCCATGAACTACAAAGGCGGGTGTTACAATGGAAGTGCTCCATCCCAGCTTCTGATTTGCCAAATCAGAGCCTGTGCACAGGTGGTTCCAGCATCTGCATTTTATAATAAACTCCCAGGTGCTCCCAGTGCACAACAAAAGCTTAGAGCCAGCTGCTCTGACCAGGTCCTTTGCTCTCTCTAGCTACCTCCCTGTCATGGTCACTCTGTGTCACAGGAAGTGGGTGGGTGCGTTCTGACCTTTTTCTGTAGAAAAGTAACTTGCAGGTGGGTTGTAAGCAGGACATAGATCCTCCACTGTGCATGAAGACAGAGCTGTGACACTGTCAGGTCAATGTCATCTAACAGCCACCCACTCCTAGGCTCAGAGTCACACGTGCAACCATTTCACACCAACTGGGTATGGGCAACACACACACAAATACAGCCTTAGAGCAGCCAGAAGTTCAAAAGAGCCACCATCAAGGTCACTCTTAGGAGAGGAAAGGACCAGAAGGATTTCCATAGGCACGCATGAGATCCTTTAAGTGTGATATAGGCTGCAGCAAAAATGTCACAGACCACAGCAGAACCTGAGTTCCCATTTGTAAGCACAGGCCAGGATTATGACCCCACGGCTAGCACCAAGTTGGATAAGGTCCTTATTAGTACACTAGAGTCCCTGCATCCTGACAAGGATGGAACAGCTTCACGCTGCCAAGGGAGAGGGACTGGGAGGGGGTCAGCACAAGCAAGGCAGCAAGGGTGCAGAAAATAAGAGCCGCTCTGCATTTCGGGGCTACTTGCACTCAAGCCCTTTCTTTAGTACCTCCCTTGAGTCTGTCAGAACTTCTGCAGGTCTGCGTGTCCTGGCCCATGTCACTGGTTCTGATGTTATGGGCTGTGTCAGTCATAGGCTGATTGCGAAAGAGCTAGGAAAATGTCATGTGTACACTATTGGAAAATCCAGAGAGTACAGAGGCTGTGGCTCATGGGAGATCCCTACTAGGGGAGGAGCCTTGGAACCAGCTTTTAGGGCAGAGATAGGGCCAGTCACTCGAGAGGAGGGGGAAGTGGCTGAGCCAGGGCCAGCCTTACAGGCGATGCTTGGGTTCTGCTCTCTTGAAGCCAAGTCACAGCACATGCCAATAAGCAGTTATAACCCTTTGTTCAGCAAGGCCTCATGGAAGGATTGGTTTTTTAAATGAGGGGAACATGAAATATCTGGCCTAAGTCCTCGTAGTGGGTTAGCTCCAGGTCTAAGGTTGGAATCTATATCACCCAAATCCTTTTCCAGACCCCTTTCTGCTCTGCCCAGCACTGTCATCCCAAGCAACACTTGGCTCCCACTAAAGGAATTCGCATCTGCTTTGGGAGTTCCCCTCTGCATCATTCTGCTATTTCTTGCCCCTCTCCTTTACATTCTTGTTGAGGATTTTATCATCTCTCCAGAGCATATCAGCCCACAAAACCCACAGGAGACTAGAGATAGACTGATCCTGCATTGCACTGAAACAAGGAAGGAGGGTGGTCTTCATCCCCCTCACCCCAGAGTCCCTGGGGTATCCTTGGACAGAGGGCTTAACATCGGCCAAAGGAAATCAAATCTTGGGAGGGACTGAGAATAGTCAGCCACCAACATGCCCAGCAGATGGGAACATGAGTGCCTCAGTGCTGGAGGAAAGCTGGCACGACAGCAGAGCACCCTCTGCACCAGGCTCGCAGCTCTGCAGAAAGCTTCCCTCACGGGCCTCGCAGTTCCCCCTCTTCTGGCCTCTAGAGTCCAGCACACATAACTCACCTACCTGTGTCTTTGCCCACTCTTCCTTCAACAAACGTGAACATATACAACCTACATGCTAAGCCTGCAAAATGAAGAGATACGTATGGTAGAATGTCCACTTTCAGGGCATTTTATCCCTGTTCTGTGAGTTTTTTTCTAAACCAGGATGTTTTCTCCTTACTGAAGAAGGAGCCTCTATTGGGTTGGTCTAGGCCCAGGAGCGGCCGGCCCTGAAGTCTACACAGGACCCACAGCCAGGGCTATTCTGCTCTACTCTCCCTCTGGAAGGAGCACCTACAGGGTGACACCTGCTGAAGTGCCCTGAACCCTCACATCAGCCAAGAGCCTTTACCACATGGGGCAACAGGGCTAGCCTTCCTGCTGGGCTGCATCCCAGGCTGTAGGCACTGCTGACTAACAGTGAGGGGAGATGGCTCCTAGCCCATCAGATGCTGCCAGAATACCTGCCTTGAGTCTATCTGAGGGATGGTAAAACCCCAGGACCTCTCCATCTCCCTCTGCACCCCATCAGCCAAGTCCTGTGCCTGGTCTTCACATAGCATTCCTCCAGCTCCGGTTCCCATGTAAGTGTGTAAGTTTACTTCATTCCACCTGCCTGCCCAGAGACTAATTCATCAAACTTTATGATAAAAAGTTCCAGTTAAAGCTTCAGGCCAATCTCAGAGAACGGAGGTCAGATTCTCTCATATTTCCAGAAAACTCCTTACGGTCTCCCACCAACTCACCTACTTTTAGCAGCCTCGACAGACGTTCTGAGCAGGGTCCCAGAACAGAACTCCCTATGTGGGCCAGCGTCCAATCTCCCAGAAAAGGTCAAGCACGTCATGAGGTCAAGAGAGAAACCACCAGAGGCGGAGCCCTTAGGCACCAGTGCTTCTCAGCTGCAGCCCTCCTCAGAGGCAGGTAACCTATGGGACAGATGACCTGGACTCACTGAGCCTCAGTTTCTAGCAAGTGGAGAGACTGTGGACCTACTGCCATCACTCTAAGATCCAGTGACATCGAGCACCTCATGCAGGACCAGCACACATTAGGCTTACATGTTAGTAACCTTTCTTCTTGTACAAAGGTAAAGGTAACTGCAACTTTCTGCTCCCATCTGGGAGTATAATTTTACTCACTGTGAACTGGCACATCCTCTGCTTTCTTGCTCCATGCCCATGAGAGTAGATTAACCTCCAGAGCCTCTGGTTCCTCAGCTGTGGACGGTAATTGCTGTCCCTCCAGCTTCCCAGCTCCCCCTATTGTCAAAAGCAAAGTACCTGGCACATTTCAGAATGTCAGGGAGTCAGCCAGGAGACCTTGTCCAGAGAGAGGTGGGGTGGGGTTCTATTATGACCACTGGGATTGAAAAGACAGCTCTATTTTCACCTCTTTCTATTAAATTGAACTTCAGCCCTAGAAATTAATATCCCCACTGCATTTTAGCGAGGTGGTTCTATTTTTACAAGAATCACAGAATCGAGCCCTAATCTGTTATGCTGTGACCTTTTGCTGGGCTCGGCATCAGGGAATCATAATTCAGGGCCAGTTTCAGCTGGGGAAACCTCCACAGGCCTTTTATGACATGAGAGAGCTATTGAATATTCTATAAAATCTCCTTGGAAAACTGGCCCACATTTCTTTATAATCTCCCCAGACTGTTTCTGAAGTCTCTCTATAGATTTTTTTACTCTAAAAATCCATAGTGTTTCTTAATAAGGATTTGGGCCTCTCGTAAAGGATCTTGGATAGGATAAGGCTGGATCACGTCCCCAGGGAAGACTGAGGGGTGGCAGCAGACCCTATTCTGTTCCTATTAAGCCTCTGGATGAGAAATCCGAGCCGAGGAACCTGTCAGAGGACGCATTCACTTTCAGTGGATGGAGATGTAGGAAGGAATTTAGACGCCGAGCGATGTCCACTCCACTCCATTCCAAGTTTCCGGCTTTGACAAAGACACTGGTGTGTAGGACCCAAGACTGGTGTGTTTCTCTGACGTTCCCAATTCTCTCCCCCTCTTTCTCTTCATTGGGCCCCACCTGCACCAACCTGTCTCCCTATTTCTACCTCATACAAAGCACAGTATCATGGGTGAGGGAGCCTGGGCTTTGGAACATACGCCAGGGCTAGGGAGCGCCCTTTGGATGTCAGTTGGATCAGTGAGAAATGGAAACGGAAGGGCATCTGGCAGATAGCCACCTGCTTTTCTCCTGTGTGGGTTGCTTTAAAGTGTGTTTGTTTCCTCACCAACCTTCCCAACAAATCCAGCATGCCAAGGCACCACGCCTTAGAGATTCTGGCAAGTCTCTGCGATGCTCAGCAGAGTAGCAGATACCTTTGCCCTGTGGGCTCCTCCTTGGCCTCAGTTCCTCCTTTCAGCCATGGCCGCGTCACCTCTGCTTTGTGCCTTCTACATAGAGTGTTAGAGCTTTAATTCTAGCCAGAAGCACTACTCACAAAACCTTTGCTAACATCCTTATGGCTTTGTCAAAAGTGACCCTTAGCCATGTTGGTAATAAGCTCACTAGAGTCACGGCGGTCCCAGGACTTCTACAAGACTCCCTTGGGTTTTGTGCCACCCAACTTTGCCTAGCCTAGGGGTGGTACACAGTGAAGATTCCATAATGAGCAGAACCCCAGCATGCTGAATTGCGTGTATTAGAATCAGAAGCAAACCTGAAGTCTTTCCCCTCAAAAGTTTTTTATTCAGTGCAATGTTTTATGAGTTTCTGATAACACCAATGCAGGGAATAACCACATTTTCTAGAAGCCCTACAAAGAGTTAAATGTGATATGCTCCTCTTCAAACTTTCACAATTTCCAGCCTTTCACAGGCTGTAGCTCATCTGATTCTTATAGAAAATCTCCAAAACAAACAGGGTAGATAGCTTTTCAATTCAGTACATGTTTAACACACAGGGACTTCCCTTGACCACAGTACTTTTGAAGATAAAGCTGAGGGGCCCAAGCAGCAATTCAATGGCACCTGTTCTTAAGTACTAGTTACATGATATAGGGGGACTTCCCTCTACTGCCTCACATGATTTCAGCCTAAGGGCCATATTTGTTCCCATATTTCCAGATGGTCAATGGGCCAGTTTGCTGGAGCCATGTCCTCCAGCCATGCTCAAATGAGACCAGATCCAATTACTCTGGTATCCCTGTCACTCTATATACTGCTGACATTGTGGATTATCCAGAGACAACCAGAGGCTGCCAGCCCTATACTTTGAGAGAGAATCCAAAAGAATACTAAATCATGCCATGGAAGAGAAGATCAGAAGAAAGTGGAAAGCAGGCCATGTAAACACTGTATAGTACCTATTCTCCACAGAAACTAGAAGAGAAGAAACCATGAAAAGCTTTCTGAAGAAATTGCTGCTGAAAACTAAGGAGATTATCTGAGATCAGCAAAAAAAAAAATCATAATAGCTGTGACACTGAATTTGTCCTTGTTCAAATTGTCATTAATTAGATTATTGTTCAAGTCCATGATATATAATTATCTCCACTTTAAAGTAGATGAATTGAACACACAGAGTTATAAATGTTGGGATTACTTAGAAACGCAACAGGCATTCTTGATGTCTCCAGGATTTTCTCCCTGAGTGTTTGCATGCCAAAGGAGAAGGCAGTGAAGGTTAGAAGAGTTAAAGGAGGAAGATCTGGCAGTATGAATGGCAGGAAGAAAAAACACTTCCTCTAAGCCACATATTCTCTGTCTACCCAATGCCGAGCAGGGGTTCAAACTGGAAAACCAAGCTCTTGAACACATTCAGAAGCCTCTGGAACACCATACATCACAGCATCTCTGACTTTCTCTTGACAACACCAAGTGCACTTCAGTCCTCCAGGTCTCCCCAGGTTTCCCAACATGGTCTGTGGTCATGGTCTTCTAGGATCGGCATGGGCTGGGGGAGGGAGGCCATGAATGGCAGTGCAAGACACAGATCAGAAATCTCATCTCCCACGGGGGCACTTAGGACCCAACTTGCGCCCAATACTGCTACTTCCAGAATCCCATAGGCCTGTTGTTGCAAGCATGGATCACACATGCAAAGCAGGCATCACTCTCCTTACCTCCTGCTAATCCTTCCCTTTCTTCTCCAAAGTCCACTAGCACTTAATATCTTAGAATATATTTTAGCATCTATCATAAACCACCTTTTTTTCTTAGTTTTCTATTCAAAAAAATTGGCTTCTTATTATAGGTCATATCTTAAAGATATAATAATAAATATTATTCCTGCCTTCAAAGAGCTCACCAATACAAGGAAGAGAGACACACAAGTAGGCAATTTTAAGGTCATGTGATACTGAGGGCAAGACCAATGATTCAGGAGGAAGCAACTCCCTGAAGGAGGTGGAGGAGGCCTCCCAGAGGAGGCACCTTTGAACTGGAATCAAGGACACTACGAGCTTGGAGTTTGCTGTGGCTGAGAGAAGGCTCTCCCCAGGGCAGAGGTTTACAGATGCACAGAGAGAAGAGCCAGGAACCATGGAAGCAGAGGAGGAAGAGCCAGGAACCATGGAAACAAAGGACAGAACCAAGGGGACAGCAGGGAAGAAGTGGAGGCCTGGACCTGGAGGCTGCTGCATGCCACACTGCATCACCATTTCCTCGGAAGTAGGGCCAGTGTCCCTTCTGATTATCATGGTAGCTCAGCTCTGATGACACGGTAGTGGTTTCACACATATACACACATGTGTACATGTACTTGAAGGTAGATTACTTGAAGCCCTCAAAAAAGGAGCTAAATTTGAGACATTGGTGGAAAATCAAATGTATTACTCCAGGACTTTCCCTGGCAAGAGACTATTCTTATGAAAATGAGGTGGCTGCCAGCAGGGCAGAAAAGCAAACCTGCGATCCAGGTGGCTGCCCCTCCTGTCCTCACAGAAGCCCATGGAGCCTGTCATCAGTCACCAACCCCATGTTACTCACCTGATTTTTTTAAAAAGCAGCAGCTCTCTGCCTTAAGTCCCTGTCTGGATCAAGTGGACAGACAAAAACAGAGCAAATAAAGACAGATAAAGAGGGGAGCAGGACAGCAAGACATGGGAATGGAAAGCAAGAAGCAGCACGAGCCGCGCAGGCCAGTGGCCCCATCACCGCGAGACGGACATAGACAATGGCACGGCTTCTTCCAAGGGGAGCTGAGGAGTACAGACAAAGCTGTGGCGCTGTCCTCATTTTTACCTAGGAAATGTCCGAGATGGAAAGATCATCCCATTTCAGGGGATGATCTGACAAGCCAGGAAGGGGGCAGGGAGTCCCAGGAAGCCTCAAGGGAAGCCCTGCCGGCTGAGGCCAGGCACTTACCAATACTACGTCCTCAAGTGTCTTTTTATCTCCTCCATTTACAAACTTCTGGGGAGTCATGGGAGAGGTGCCTGATTCTCCTCACTGGGGAGGTGGGGGGTAAAAAGGACCAGGAGCCCCAGGGCGGCCCTAGGTACCTTGGGAAGAGGCAGGAGGAAAGCACACTTGCATTTTTTAAATCTGTCTGTCAGAAATTTCCATCCATCTAACTACCATGACTGCTTCCAGCTCCTCCAGCACAAGCTCTTCTTAATTTTTCATCTTCAGAAGCCTGTGCTCAACACTGGCTCCTGTCTGGGCCTCATCCTAAGCTCTCTACCTGAGGCTCCTGGATACAGAGACCCCAGCCACTGTCACGGTCTGTAACATCAGTATTACCAGGATGGGACTCTCATTTCAAGGTTCCATGGGTGCTCCAGGGGCTAAAGCCCAGAAAATTCTAAATGAACACCCCTTGTTCATCCCTCAAGGACCTTTGAAAGATATAATGATCAAAAAAAAAAGCAAAATAAACACAGGAAGGCAGAAAGAAGACAGAAAAGTGAAACTCCAGTATTTGCTAACAAACACATTGCCTCCACCAAGAGGTAGACATGTTTTGATGCATTGTCTTTTATTGATTCAACGTGATTCTTCAAAAGACCATTCTACATGGAGCATAGACAGAAACCCAGAGACATAAAAGAGGTCTCTTAATCTAAAGATACCCTTCAAAGAGCCCCTCGACTGTATTTGGAAGAAGAAGTAGGACCACCCTTACATCATTCTCTATAGAGTTATCATTTATGTTTAAAAATAATATCTTGGCTGTTTTCTCTAATCCCAGAGCTGGTTAATAATTTTATGTTCAGAGACAAGAGTTTTGTAAAAGGAACAGCACTGGAAAGAGAACCTGTGGGGATGGTTTAGGATGGTAGCTGACCGATAATGGCTTCATGCTATAAGATTTTGCTATAAGAATGGAAAATCCTAAAGACTGAGAGAGTTTAGAACTAAGCAGGAAGCATGTGGAATAACACAGTCACATGGCAGATAGGGAAAGTGAGGCTCAAGGAAGCCATAAAACAAGGAACAGTCAAAGTGTCAAACCCCACAGTCCCCACTTTTTCCCTAACATGAGTTGTCAGAATTGAATGGTATCTTGTTGCTATTTTAGGAAGCAGGTCTATGAAAAACACATCTCTTGCAAGAGTTCAAGGAAGTCTGTGAATATTAGCAAGGAGGTGTCTGTGATCCAGAGTAGTTTTTTACAGGGCCCCTCCTTCCCCAAGGACACCAGAATGGGCAAGGCGTCTTGGCACCTATGAGAGGGGGCACAGTCCTCCAGTTGTGCAAAAAGCAGGCAGCTGCCTCCAGCGCCACAGATGAACACACCAGCAGCGGTAGCTCTGCCCGCCTAAAGCCTGGCCTCCACTCTCTGGAGACCCATAGAACTAAAAATCACGTATGGCCAGAGGCAGGGAAATCACCCAGCAAGCCTTGGGCATGCTACCAGATTTGGGCAGCTCCTCTGCTGAATTTTAATGAAGTAATTAAGGACTAGATAATAGAAATGGGGCTCTGCAGAGCAACACTCATGGATCTAACCTCTTTGATATGTTCCTGCATCAAGAGGTAACTCTGTCACTGGATGGCTTCATTAATATTCCAGCCAGCTTTCTAGTTCTTAAAGTGATCTATGCGAAGTTTGTTAGTCTTTTAAATTACCTGCTGAGGCCCCCTGGAAAGAGAAGTGTTGCATTCTGGGGAAGAGACAGTGTCACACAGGGTGCTTGAAGAAAAAAACCTCCCAGGCCTGCAGGTATTTCCTGTTTCAAAAGGAGCCCGGATTAAAAGAGGAAACAGAGACAGGAGGCCCTGATGAGGGAACATGGACTGGAGCAGAAAAACCCAAAGAACTCACCCCTGATGCTACGCTTTCAGAGCTGGCCAACTGGACAACTCAGCTGTTAACTCCTTGACCCAGCACTTGGGTTTATGGCCAGAGAGCTCAGTTCAGAATCCTAATCTTACACCCTAGGCATGAAGCTTGACTCCCACAGTCAGGAATGGAGAAAGACTTGCTCCCCTTTTTGCCTACCTTGTATGCTGATGCCAGTTCTTTCCTTCTTGTACTTCAGGGTCCGTTTGAAACTTACCCCCTTACAGGAAGCTTCCTTTCTAATCACAGAAGCTTAGAGCTAGGACAGCAGGTTACAGTACTTCCCTCTCCTCTCCTCCTGCGTTATCACTTTAAAGAACTCCCAACCAAAAGACCCAGATTTCTTAACTGCTAACCAAAGCAGGGAGTTTACTACTTCACAGGTTCAGTCAGATATTTCTTGCCATAAAAAAATGTTCTTCTGAAAAAAGAATTTCTATTTTCTGTGTACTTATACACATTTAAAATAGCTGTCTGGTATGTCTCAAGGAGGTAGGAAGAGGAAACCCTTTGTGAGAGTCCAGGTATGCATCGTGACTGCGGTGGCCACACACCCCAAGCATGAACAGAACAAGCCCCAGGGATCGTCAGTTTTCCGGGATGGATTTGAATTACAGTTATGGTAGGTGTCAGTCTTGGAGGAGCTCAGTAAGGGATGCACTGGGCCTCGCTCTACACTTCTTTGCAATGTTTTGCAAATCTGTGGTAATTTCAGAACAGGCATTTGAAAAATCCTACACATCCCTTGAAAGACTACTGCATATCACACACTGTTTAGGTGTATTTCAGGTAACAAGGGACTTCAGTCAGAGAACTGCTATGGGGAGTTCTTACTCTTATTTTCTTACTCCACAGGTGCTAGTACCTACACACAGAAAGACTAAGTCACCTGCCCATGGCACCACAGCTAGTGATGGGAACAGCTGGGATTGGAATCCAGGCTGGCTGACCCTGAGGCATCCCGGGCTTGATGACCACATTGCCTTGTCACAAGTGGGGTCAGGCAGGAGGAAGATGGATGAGCTTTTCCAGCCTTGTTGGTCAACATAATCACTCCGTTAGCAACAGCATACAGAAGTCTGTCACTCTAAGAGCTTCTGCTTCCTCTGTCTCCCAGTTTCCAGACAAGAACACTGAATTTCCAGCCCTTAGGCTCTAAATCTTGGGCCCCTGCCAGGTAAGTCTCAGCCCTCTGTGGCTTTCCAGTGGTTTCCGGAAACTAACCCCAGCCTAAGTGTTTCTGCTTTAACATTTAGATCCTTCATCCATCTTGATTTTAGCGTGTAACACGATGACAGATCTGAGTCTAGATTCAATCTTCTGCACGTAGATAGCCATTTCTCCATTCATTGAAGCTGTTCTCTTTCTGGATGTCTTCCCCAAAGAGTTAAAGACATCTTCCTACAGTAATACCTGTATGCCTATGTTTACATCAGCACAATTTGTAATAACTAAAGCTTGGAAGCAGTCTACATGCTCATTAGCAAATGAATGGATAGAGTGTGATATTTATATATAATGGAGTAGTATTCTGCTTTAAAGAAGGATAAATTTGGGTCTTTGGTAAGAAAACAGATTTGAGTGATACTATAATGTCAAGTGAAATAAATCAGACACACAAGCTTAAATATCACATAGTTTCTCTTATATGAAAAACCCAAAGTATAAATAAACTAAAGAACAAAATATGTACATAACAGAAAATGGGGAGATTGATCTTTTGAAGACAGAATGGGAACCAAGAGATGGAAGGAGGGGAGAGATGGGAGAGGAAGAGGACATAAAAGGAATTAAGATGTGCTTGTGCGTGTACCAACTGCAAACATGCATTAATAAACATAAAAAAATGCAAAACCTTTTAAAACAATAAAAAAGAAATTGGCCCAAAGAAGAGGGTGATGCTACCCCTCTAGGCATCAGAACAGGCTATAGAATAAAGCAGCAGACAGTCATCTCAGTCTCAGAACCCAGCACCCAGATCTGCTTACCACCAGCACAGCACACACTGGTACACACACACTGGTGCACGCATGCACACATACACATGCACACGCCAAGACTCCCAGTAATTTTAAGCACAATGCATTGCAAATACAGAGAAAAGAGACTGACAAAAGCAGGGGAGCTGATCTCACACAGGAAGACGCAGGAAGTCTGCGTGGGGAAGGGGATGGAAAAGAGACCGTCACAGAGCTTCTACGAGGTAACAGTGACACCCCAGCAGTGTTTGTTATGCTGTCATTGGTGGCTCATTTGCCAGAAGGCTTTTTCAGTTCCTAGAATTTGCTTAAAAGGCACAAACATTTCTGAGGAGATATGATTTCCATGTCTAGGTAGAATCACATGAATCAGTATGAGCCATGGTCAGCCTTTGCTGGGATGGGATATCAGGGTACCTGAGCTCTTCTGGGTGGGAGGACAGTAAGAAAGAGGGGCTGGGGAATGAGGGAGTGGGGCATCGAACTGCACAGTCGGGAGTGGTTTCAGAAGGGAAATGCTATGAACTCACTGTTAATGCCCCCCAATATTTCTATTGAAACTCTAACCCCCAGTGTGATGGTACCTGGAGGAAAGGTCTTAGGGAGGGGAGGAAACCTGAGGGTGAGATTACCGCCCCTATTCAAAAGACAAGGAAGACCTTGTCTCCACTTTGTCCACACTTCACTGCGTAAGGACAGAACACGCATGCCATCAGCAAGCCTGGACAAGAGCCCTCACTAGTTCCTGATCTTGTTAGTACTCTGAGCTTGAACTTTCCTGTCTCCAGGATTATAAGAAATAAATTTCTGTTGTTTGCCCCTGCCCCCAGTCCATAGTCTTATGCTATGGTAACCTGTACAGACTAAGTCAGAAAATGATCTATTTCTAGTACATTCCCTAACATGACATTACCAATTCTATTTTCTGTGTACTTAAATGCATTAAAAATATTGGTATGACATCACCGATAGGCTCGGGCCATTCCCCAAAGCTCTGTTATAGTTGGCCTTGCTCAGGTGAGCTAGAACCACCTTTCTTGTGGGTCCTTTCTTTATCTTTACATCTTGGATGCTCCTTCAAAATGCCCTATTTTGGAAATCAATGCCCCTTAGATTGGCTGCATTTCATTTCAGCAAGATCTAGCATATATTTATTAACTATCTACCCTGAGCAAGGCATCAAGTTGCACATTAGAAGCAAAAAAAAAAGGAGGATAAACTATACCCAGCCAGTGTTTCCTGTAATCTCCTCCAGAGGAAAAGTAGTCAGCACTCTGGTCCAGAAAAACCTGGATTCCTCCCTCAAGGCATTTATACCAGCCTTTCTTTAGCCATCAGATTGCTCTGCTGACTCTTTGTCTACTAGAAGGGCCAACATCTCCGCATACTCATCAACTATGATTCCAAAACAGTGCCGTATAACAAACAACTTCCAAATCTTGTCAACTGAAACATTCATTTTTCTATGACTAGGCTTGAATTCAGCTGAGGTCAAGTGAGAATTGACTTAGGATATTCCCAAGTGTCTCTTCATTTTCCCTAGATCAGGATATGAAGACATGTTGCTACTATTATGGCAAATAGAATAAATGCAAGAAAGAAGCCAAGATAAATAACTCAAGCATATTCAAGGCCTCTTCTCATCTCATGTATGGTAATACTCCAGTGGTGAAAGCCATGCCCACCACCAATGGGGTACATACTCTACTTCCACTGCCAAGTACTTCAAAACCAGCAAATACATAATTTTGTTACAGCAAAGAAGAAAATCATTAAAAGAAATAGTCCATGTGCCATTCAGCAATAAGTGTTTGAGCCAAGTTCCCAAAACTTCATATGGCCCTAACAGACCATGTCCTGAGGCCCAAGACATGAGACAGAATCAATAAGCCAGTCGGCTACACTTCTCTGCCATTGTAGCCTAGTACAAAAACGGATTATTTTAACAAGAAGGCAGCTGTAGACACAAAGGGAAACATCCTCACTGTGTCTTCCTGGCTTTTCTCCAAGCCCCAGTAGACTACAAAGTATAATCTGAAGCAGCTGTCACACAGATGTAAGGTAGATCACCTCTGTAGCAGTCTGGCAACCAGAGACAGTAGGGTAATAAGGTCAGATATCATGAGGCCAGAACGCTCTCTTGCTGTCCTCTACTGTTCCTTGCCTCTGGTTTCCTGGTCCATAGGAGCAATTGGAATCACTCAGTCTTCATGTTCAAAGCCCTACATTAATACCTGCCATTTCTGAGGGGTTTACGAAGTGCCAAGCATCATGCAAAATACACTATTTTTTATGTACTCTTGGAAAGACCTTGTGAGTCTGCACTCTGCAGACGGGCCTTAAAGAGATAAGATAATTTTCTCAAGGCTACATCACATGGAGCCTTCCCAATGGCAAGACATAAGATAAAGGATACAGAGCTTTTTTGTTAAACAGCATCCAAACTGTTAATCCCAATACTTGGGTCTCTGTTTCACCATTTGTTAGTTATTGCCATATAAACATACAGAGGGTTAAAGTGAAAACTAAGGATGGACCTGGTACAGAGCTAGTCTCCAGTGACTTTGGAGAACAGATATTGGTGTCCTTGTCCTATGACTGCAGACCTTACCCTTCTCTCTGATGGCCTGCCTTTTAGAATACCATCAGTGAGCTACAGCAAAACTCAGTGGCAAAAATCAAGCGAAGAAAGTCTAAGCTAACAGAGAAATGTTCCTTGGGCATGTGAGCTCTTTTCTCCTTATTGACCAGTGGCTTTCACTTTCCAGCAGGCTATCTGAGGATAGTCCAAAAGAAACAGCGATGTCCCTGCTCTGATGACCACAGTGCCTCTAGTCCACATGGCTAATATAGTATGAGTTGGTTCAGTTATACTGCCAGTGAGGAAAGGAACACTCTCCTCTTTACCCCACTTACCTAAATTTCTAGATTCCATTATCCCTGTAACTCAGAGCTTGGGAAGCCAACTCCTATAAGAATACAGAGCTTGGAAGTGAGGAAGATTTGAGTGATGAGACCAGATAAAGCCCTGGCTCTCTCGAATGGCCTCTCTTCTAGGCCTCTTGGATTATTCTGAAGGGGCCCCTCATCCATTCCAGCCAGGGCTCTTCTAATAGCTTCCAAGGGTAGCTGGAATGGTAGCTATCCTGAGGTATCTGGTCTGCCCTTATGATGTTAATTTGCTGATCTCACTTGTTATGTAACGCTGGACAGTGGAATTTGTTGATGAAAAGTGAGGTAACAAGTCTCATGCAAAGGACCCAAAACCTCCTCAGCATGCAAGGAGAACCAAAAGGTAAGACGGATCCAGGTCAGATCAAGCTTCTCTCCAGGTTCTCTTCCTACCTTATTCCATGTCTGTGAGCCTCCCAGGAGAACCTACATGTATGAGAGGAAGTCATGGAACCATGGTCCGAGACGTAGATGGTCACCTTATCAAAGGCCTGCTGTCAGGCTGCCCAGCATCCATGGAACTGGAGAAAGTGGAGGCAGCCTACGTCCCTGTGTAATGTTTCCTTCCATGTGTTTCGGCACTACAATATCTCAGAAACAGAGATCAAATAAAGTCACAGAAATGTCCTTCTTCAGAAAGTCATCAAAGTGAGCTGTTTGATTTTAGAAAACAAAATAAAGCAAAAGACAAAACACATGGCCTAAACTTCTAGAACAAGAAACAGTTCCTTCTCTGGGCACTTTGCTATTCTTCCTACTAAATTTGGAAAGGAAACGGGTCTTGCCAGTCTTTTACATGCCTTCTGCCTCTTCAGCTCAAGGAAACTTTGACTGGTGAGAAGCCTGTGCCTGGTGCTTGTGTGATTTCATGTTCTGCACACCACAGCTTTCTCCAGGCCATGTCACTGCTGTCCTTCCCCCTCAAAGTAAAAAGATTTTAGTTTGGTACATTCCAGTCAATGTTACGTGCACAAGGTTCACTGATAACAAAGAGCCTTCTTGTTCTAAAGCTGCCTATGATTCTCCTATGCATCCCTTTCTTGCCTCTGTCTGTGCCACAGAGATTTCCTTTTGTTTGAATGTGGGAGGTCTAGTTGACCATAACTGTGAGACTGGGCTTAGACACAGTTCTCCTAGGGAGACATTTCAGCAACTCAAACACAAGTGTCATAGCAGTCAAGTCCCTGTCCCCTAAACCATAGGATCTGCAATAGAATGCGATGCAAGGCATGTGCTTTGCCAGACACATAACACAAGAGACACAAAACACATGAGGGACACATGGTTGGTAGTAGCACCAAAGGTGGATGTCACACCAATGCTGCACCACACCTGTAATACTGAAAACCAAAGCCAGGATCACTAGTGTTGCCTCCTGTCTTGTACCTTGCTTGGAATCAGAGCTGGTCAAGTTCCCTAGAAAATGCTCCAGTCTTTTTCTTCCCCTGTCTTTGCACAAAACTCCAGGAGAGATTCACATTTAAAAAGGCCAGAAAGGAGGAAAAATGGATGTCCAAGGCAGAGAAAACTCTTGCTCTACAGCAAAAGAAGCTGAAGCACCGAGAAAACTACTGAGCTCACCGTAGACTGAAGCACTGCTGCTCCTGGTCTACGCTCCTTGCTTCCCCATCCCTCAGACTGCAGATCACACGGTACCTCTTACATCGGAGCCAGCAAGCCCACTAATAACACCCCGGAAGCCACGAAAGGCCAAGAGGGACCTAGAGGGCCAAGAGGATGGAGAAGCTCCTTGAAGGATTGTGCAGTGTTTGAAGGGTCCTAGGAAATACAAGGAACCCAGGAAAGTCACCTTACAGAGACTCTTCCTTCTGCTGGATCTAACTTTCAACAAGGTAAAGTTGCTGGAGTAGCTAAAGCCATATTCTTAGCTTCACAAAGTGCCCAGTTTGGAGGGAGTGGCAAGATCCACACAGAAGTGGGCTAAGGATGTTGTGCTGTGGACAGACACTCGCCGCTGAGGAATTCACATGATATAAACAGATCACAGGTGACTCGCAGCTCCTGAAGTTGGAAAAGACTTTCAGGCTCCTAAATGGGAGACATATCAATGTAAACAGAAAAATTATTGAAGAATTTGAAGTGGGAAACATCACATAAATAAGGATATGGTGATAAGATAAGCAAACTGTACATTTTAAGCAATAGAAGAATGGGTCATTCAATCCCACTGTATGAAATGATTCTGTCTTCTAAGGCTTGATATTAGTTTAAAATAAAATAAAATAAAACCATTTCCCACTTGATTACAGTTAGAATCAGAGAAGAATTTCCATTCTGACCCTCGGTAGTGTTTAAAATAGTGGAAAAGAGCAGATAAGGCATTGAGTAAAATAAATGTTTCTGATCTCAATCCAGTTACTGCTGAATGCAGCAGTGGATTGGAAAGGTAGGTCGCCTCTGGCATTCTTAGTTCTAAGAAATTTAATGATGGATGAAAATGGATAAAATCAAGATGCTCTGATAGAATGGGGAAGCTTCAATATCTCAGAAAATTAGGACCCTTGTAACCAATTTAAAAATGGCTGCATTATAGCTAAATCAGATTTTAAGTCTATTGTCAATGAAAGGAAATCTAATTTAAGTGGGCCACATAATTTTTACTAAAATGCTATAAATGCTAATTTCCTTCCTCTGGCATCAGTAACTTGGCCTGTGATAGCTGTTTTTGAGATACTCAAGTCTAACCAATCTAAAATTGGCCTTTCTCAGTCCTTAGGCTGAGCTGGAATCCAAGCTTTCAGGGACAGGATGGCACTGAAGGGAAACAATTATAACCTTCCTTATTTCATTCTGGGACCTCATCACTGTGTGACCAAGCACACATAGCCACTTTTTAAAAACACCTCACTCTACCACTTTTAGTCTGATTAGAGCTGTAAGATAAAATCTAAGCAGCTGATTTTAATACCTCCACCTCTTTACATTTCCTTATGCTTGTCAATGTTTTAAGTAAAAGAGAAACATCTTTTAAGTAAAAGAGAAAAGTGGACTTTTCATCTACACAAAAGCCAAGAGACACAAAAAGATAGGTCAATGCAGCAGCGGGCAGGAAGCAGGTGCACAAGACACCAGACATAACACCATGCATCAGTGCATGTTACTGAGGTGCCCTACACTTTCCAGTTCTAAAATGATCCTTTTCCTGAATATCCAAATAAAATAACTGGACTCTCTAGTTTGTTTCCCTCCAAACCACTCCCCAAGGCATGAAAACTTGCTGTGGCTGCTGCTAGTACCCAAGGCAACCACAGTCCACAGCGGAGCTAGACTGCAACAGTGAGCTGGCTTTCCTGAGCACTAGAGGCTATTAAAAGAAACTTCAATTCTGAGAAGAAAAAGAAAAAAAAAAACATAACATCTAAATACAATTAAAATCTTTCTGTGTTTATTTTTTGAGACAGGATCTCACCATGTAGCTCAATCTGGTCTTGAACTCTCTATGTAGCACAGGTTGGCCTTGAACTCATGGCCATCCTTCTGCCTCAGCCTCCCTAGTGCATCTAAAACCTAATAGCTGTATCCATTGCAATCCCTGCGCTCCTTGTCCCTGGCCTTGGTGCTGAAATCTGTCTTTGCTCACATTGGGGTTATTCCTACTGGTTTGTCTTGGTCTATTTCCTGTATGTCAACCCTTGTCCTCAAAACCATCTAATATGATAATCATCTTTACAACTGTACCTAACATTTATAGAGCACTCCATGTAATGCTGTTTTATCTTCATTGTTTCATTTAATCCTTCCCTCAATAATGTGATGTAGATAAGTTATATCCACATTTTACAGATTAGAACACTAAAGCACAAATAGATCACATGAATTTATGTAGACTTAGAGAACTTGTTAGTAATGGAAGAGAGATCCAATCCCAGGAGTCTGACTGCAAAGAACATGATCTTTACTTTTTCTGCACATCCAGTGAAGGATCTCTACATTCACAAAAGATCACCTTTATTTTAAAATAGAAAGCAGCTTAGCTCCCTAAGATGGAAAATTTCGTGTGTCAACCTGAAACCAAGCTCAGCTATAGTTTCCAGTTGTTTGGTCAAACATCATTCCAGATGTTTCTCTAAAGGTAGACTTTGAGTAAAAAGATAATAGACCTGTAGAACTACTATATTAGTAGACTTTGAGTAAGTATAGCATTAGATTTTCCTCTACCATGTGAGTAAACCTCACCCAGTTACATCAAAATGCAATTAAAATCTTAGTTAGTTGAGGGCCTGAAGAGCAAAGACAAGCATCTCTGAAGTAGAAAGAAGTTTCAGGAAGTTGCCTTAGGACTGTAACACAGAAACCCTGCCTGAGTTTCCTGCTTGCTCCCCATTGAACTAAGACTCAAAACTGCAGAATTAACTCTTCCTGAGTTTCCATCTTACCCCCCAAAATTAAGATGTGCCACATTCTATAATCATAGCATAATCTTAAACTTTCTCACAAATACATATAAAGAATTATAAATATCTATAATATATGATATCTACTGTATAGATATCGATATATACCTCAAATCTACAGACTAAACTCTGAGCCTAGCTCTGAGACATTGCAACATTAGGCCTGGCAGCACCTAGATGGTCATGCTGTTTTTTATTTTGCCAAAAAGCAAGCATTATTATTAGTAGTAAAGCACAAATCTATATAAATTCCATATGATTAGGTAAAATACTCATTTTCCTCATCTCTGTGTCTTTTGATTCATACAGGGCTAGACCTAAACAGACATACAGGAGTCTCTTCTCCTCCAGCTTCCCATCCCCACTGCCAGTGGTCCAAGAATCTAGTGTCTGACAGCCTGTGCAATAACAACAAAGCACTTCCATCTCCTTCCTGAGAGCATGAAGGCAGAACCACAGGCTCCCAGTAGGCTTAAGTCTTTCAAGTACTTAAAATCTTGGTTATATGGAACGTTTCACCAAGAATGATTCTGATACGATACCTCAAATTATATTCTTCCTACATAAGACAGAAACAGAATAAAAGGGAAAATAATACCCAAACCAGTTCCTCATTGTTTCACCAAAAAGTTTCCATACTTCTTTCATACAGAGAGTGTCTTGAGCAATCCCAGACCCATGTAGAAGGCAACCTCTGCCATATCCAGAGGGTCTCCAGGCCAGCAGCTCTGAGCCTGCCCTGAGGACCCATTTCTTGCTTCTCTGCATTAGACATCAATATGTCCCCATGTGTGATGGCATGCACCACTCCCTACCCCATGAAAAACCGAAGTATTGATTGCATGCACATGCAAATATAAAGGATATGTTTATGTGAATGTTGATTACCCATTGAGCCCCACTATGATGAAAGCTACATAAGGCCAAGTTCTCACGCCTGTTTCCTTAAAATCTCAAAAGGCATTTACCAGGGCCAGGGATATAGTTCAGTGGCACAGCACCTGCCTGGCAAGCAAAAGTCCTAAGTTTAATTCCTGGCACCAATAAATAAATAAAAGAAGCCTTTACCATATTGTGCCACATCCAATTAAATAAATAAAAGTATAGATTCTATATGATTTAATATAGGGATTCAACTTTTTAAAGGTTTGAACAAATAATAATGAACTAGAATATTTATTATTTGCCCAAATTTCAAAAAATCCTGATTGAATATTTTTCAAGGATTTACATAAAATTTGAGAGCTTTTGACATATGTATTGTCATACAAAACCAGTACATAACAACTTCTCTCCGTTTACCCAGATTTTTAATATCTCTTAATGTTATTTTAAATATATTTTTGTCAGCACTGATGTGGTTGAGGTAGGAGGATTGTTGTGAATTCAAGGACAACCTGGGCAATATAGTTCAAAGCCAACCTGAACTGCATAGACTCTGTCTCACAAAAGGAGCATCTGTGCTCTTCCTTGGGTTAATTTCTTAGTATTTCATATGTTTTTCCTGCTACCAATATCTTGTCTAGTATTATTTTCAAGTTGATTGTTGATGAAGTAGAGGAATGGTATTGATTTTTATACATTTTTCTTATATCTAGAACATTATTGAACTGGCCTATTAGTTCTAATAGTTCATCTAATAGTTTTTTATATAAATGTCATACAATATACATACTGGCAGTTGACTTTCTTCCTTTTTGATTTTTAGTAATATTACTTGCATTTCCTTTTTATAATTTCAATCTGTTTTTCAAAATCTAGCACTTTCAGAATTATTATGGGCCTGTCTGTGGGTTGTAAGTGGAATGTAGCTTCCAAAAGTATCCTACATGATTGTGTTAGGACAAGAATAACTGCCCCACAAGGATAACTCCTGCCCTGTTTAACACCTCCTCTGGGCTCAGCCCTGGAAAACAAAGAAATAGTGTAAGATACAGACTTTGCATTTGAATCACTGACTCAGTAGGGAGACAAAACATGTAAAGGAAACCATCAGAATATTAAGTATTAAATTTCCTGGGAAATTATACACATGGAAGAACATTAAGCTAAATGCTGTAGGAGACAATCAGAAACAAAAAATAGCCTGCCCATGTGTGAATGATTTATTGTGGCTATTAGACCCGATTTTATAAAGGACAATAAAAACTGGAGTTCTGCTTTGTTCCTTCAGGAAGAAGGTTTAAGCTGGCTGCCACCTTCACTGACCATTGAGTTAAGTATTTGCATGTAAAAAATGAAACACATAGAAAGAGAAAGTAAAAATAATATGAATATTTCTTATTACATTTATTTATTTAAAATTAAATGGCTCTGATACAATTGCCCAAATTGAAGCACATGACTTAATTTCTTCTGTACGTGTGTGTGTGTGTGTGTGTGTGTGTGTGTGTGTGTGTGTTTAAAAGATATTAGGTAGGAGGATCATGAGTTCAAGCCCAGCCTGAGCAACTTAGTGAGAAGACTCTGTCCCAGAGTTTAAAAAAAAAAATAGATAGATAGATAGATAGATAGATAGATAGATAGATAGATAGACAGATAGATGCTTGGGATATAGTTCAGGGTCTTTGTAAAGGCAAAGACCCTGCTTCTATCCTCAGGAGATCTCCCCCCCAACCCCAGGAGAAAAGATTTGCCCCCAGCAGTCTGGCCCTGGGCATTTTGTCCCAAGCAGAAGCTCTGAATAGGCTAAGGGCTCTTTTGCAGGTGTTCAGGTGACTTCCATAAACATGCAGTAGAGACTTTCCGGAAACTTACCAGTCAGCCCCTCCTCAAATGTACGGGCCTTTAGGATTGGCATTTTGTTTCAGATGCGTTGCTAGCCTCTTATTCTTTTCTATGCCTTCAAAAGTATACCACTGACCTTAAACCCATATTTGAACAAAGCAAGAAGAAAGAATATATATGAGTTTCTGGTACCTCCTAAGTGGCTCTCAATGTGTGAGCCCCTAATCAGCAGCATCAGCTCCACCAGACAACTTAGTAAAACTACAAAATCCCAAGCCACACCTCAGACACACCACTCAGAGCTCTAAGGACAGCCTCGGTCGGTGGTCTACCTCTCAACTGGCCTTTTACCTCATGTGATACAGGCTCAGGGGTGAGAACGAAAGTGCAAATAGGTAACACACTTAGCAACATTGTAGGAACCACAGGGTGGCCCTGAGAGTGAGCTGGAATTTGACTGTAGGCTGAGCTGGGATTAGAACATATGGTCATCTCTGAAACATGGGAAATGTTCAGTTTATCACATGATTGCCAGTAATTACATTGCAAACAACTCCCCACAGATCTATCAGACTATGTAGAAATGTCAGAGCTTTTAACTGAGACTGGTGGCGTGAATTGGGTTTATTTTTATTGAGACTACCTTACCCCACATTTCTGAAATTGCCACAGGGTATCCAAGTTTCCCATGGTTAGTAAACAAAAGAATCACAATCTGGTAAGTACTTTCCAGTATACTCAGACCTAATCCCTTTTACTATAGTCACGTAAAGTTCAAGGATTATATAATCTTTCTGCACATACTTTAAGATAAATTCCATATTGGTAATATAAAAGAAGAAAATAATTAATATAAAATAACGTGCATTTTAATAAGTGAATGCTAGAGCATACTTACCAAGGAGATGCCTTATGAGCAGAGCTTCTATAAGTACAACTTGGTACAAGTGTATCCTAACTCATTTGGTATGAGCAGCGCAGCTGTCAGGGATGGAATTTCCTAAAATGGTGAATAACACTTAATAAAGTACCAAACAAAAAGGCACAACATTTTTCCTTCCTTTGCTTCTTCTATGTCTTACCATACACATATCTATTTTAGTACCTACATACATACACTCTTGAAATGACTTTCTTATTGTACTGCAGACCTGTTTTATGTAAATATACAAATAAATCCCTTATTATGACAAAAACTATAAAATTTTAAATGCACAAAACAATTTATTTAGCTAATACCTACAGATATATATTTAGGTGATTTTCACTTTTTAGTATAAACTGCTGAATGAAATTTTTTTACATAAATTCTTGCAAACTTTTACAGTTATTTCTTTAGCATTTGTTTCTAGAAATGTATTTCTGGGTGAAAAGTTGTACACATTTTAAGTGTTGTTATGCATTGAAAAACTGCCCTCCAAAAACTCTAATTTATTATTTTCACAACAGAAGTCGAAATACCTATTTGCTTATACCATTACCAACAGTGGAAATAATCAAGTGTTTAATCATTATCAATATGATAAGTGAAAAGTGATACATCATTGTTGCTTTAAATTATAACTTTGATTATAATGCTATTTTCATTTGTTTATTTTTTTTTTGGACTTTGGTAAATTATCTTTACATGTATTTTTCCCATTTTCCCTTAAGTTGTTAATCTTTCTGCTATTGATTTGTAGGAATTCTTTGAACATTTAAATGTTAATTCATTGGATGCTGCATTGACTATACACTATTGTGGCTCATTCTTTTTATGTAGTAGTTACAAAGTAAATATGGGTTAACTCAAAGAATGAATAAATGTTATAGTTTGTCATACAGAAACTCTAAACTTTGTAAGGTCAAATTTGTGTTCTTTTCATTTGTGGTTTCTGGCCTTTGTGGCAAGCAATGAAGGATTAGAAGAAAATGCTCTTCTCATAATAGGTTTTTAAAATATTGAATATTTAATCTACCTTAGCTTGATTAATGTGTAACATGGATTTCTTGCTAATTTAAGCCAATCCTTCCAAAATCCTTGACTAAATAATCAACATTTTCTCCATTGATTAAAAGTACCAACACCATCATACATAAAATTCTAACATAAATTAGACTGTTTATGAATTTTCTTATCTCTTCAATTTATCTACCTATTCTATATCAGAACTACATTATTGTCATTATACTTACTTCACAGCTTATTTTGATAGATGGTAAAGCATAGCCTCTAAGTTTTTTTCCAAACCTTTCTTGCCTATTTATCAGTCAAATCTTCCTTCAACAGGAAAATAAGAATTAATTTGTCAACACTGCTACTACTTAACATTAACACTGAATTAGCATTAAATTTATCGACTATTTTGGCCAGAATTTACATCTTCATACTACATTCTACTATAAAAGATACATAGATCAAGAATCAACTGCTGGCATTACTTTGAATGGACCTCAATGTATTCTTCATTTTCAAGCTAATTATAATAGAGTCTAATTATTACCATTAAATTATGATATCCACTTGACACTAAAGATTGAATGTTAATTATAAAATAAATTAATTCTGCATTGACATTTGTTTCAGGTTATTGGATGACAGCTTTATTAAAATATGACATCTGATCGAAGACAGGTTTCTCTAATAATTAAAATATTTCTGACTCCATGTCAATGAATAAAATTCTTCCCCATCAGAGTGGAATCATGTCAGAATCTATATTTTCAAGTACAGATATTTATAACAAAATAAATATCTGTGAGAACACTGGCAACACTTTAGGGAGAGACACCGAAGGGTTTCTGGTTAGTATGGTCCAAAGTGAAACCTTTTATTCTAACATTCACTTCCTTGGCCTAACATGCATTAATTGAGCAAGATGGGACAAAAATCTCTAAAATACAAATTGAATAAACATGATTTCTACTCTAGGAAAACCTGAAGTAGTAGTAGTGAGTGATGTATTTTAAAATACTGCTGGGGAGACTAGAATGGTCCTAGAATCAAGAGGTGTGTGATGGCCTCAATTTAAGGTCCTCTCCAGGCACTCAGCAATCTCCCCACTGCCCTTTGCCTGGAACAAACAAGTAAGGCTGTGTGACCAAGCACCAACATGCAGGATGCAGCGTCCGAGTTCCACACAGCTTTAGATTAGAAAAAACTAAGGCATGAGGACTCAGGAAGATTTTAATAGTAGGGCCAGAAGTATGCAAACTTTTAATATTAAAATTAACAAGAAAATATGAGACCGGTGACTACTG
This sequence comes from Hydrochoerus hydrochaeris, assembly GCA_004027455.1. NCBI lineage: Eukaryota > Metazoa > Chordata > Mammalia > Rodentia > Hydrochaeridae > Hydrochoerus > Hydrochoerus hydrochaeris. The sequence goes on along the minus strand of PVLA01012189.1, from coordinate 8,695 downwards.
ATTGAAGAGTAATGAAAAATCAAAACTAATACATGAGGTGATGTCATGGAGAGATTTGAATCTCAGTCCAATAGTAAAGGAGGAAACAATCTCTCAAGCAAAGAAATGACAGAATGCCTTGACATGGAAGAAGACCATGAAAATAGAATTAAAAATACAATTATTGGAAACATCCCTGAATGGAGATTCAATCTTCCATTTATTCAATACTTAGCTACTGTATGAGAATTCAGGAGTTAAACTCTTATACTTTCATGTAGTAAAAAAAAGAAAAAGGAGGCAGGCAATATACCAACAAATATATTATGTCCTGTTAAGAACTGTGAAGGGAAATCAACCAAGAAAGGAAGATAAAAAATAAGAAGATGCTATAAGACTCTAGGGTGAAAACACCTTTTCACAGGGCTAAACAAAATGAAAGAGTGACCCAAGTGAATATCTGGAGAAAGTGCCTTCCAGATAAAGGAAAAGTAAGGGCTAAGGCCCAGATTAGGAGCTTGCCCAGGGTCCAGGGTGGCTAAAGGAAACAGGAATGTAAGAGACACAGTAGAAAATGAGGCCAAAGAAGCAGCTGTGGAATAGAGTGCAACGCTGTATAACTTTTAGTAAGAATTTAAATGTATTCTAAACATAAAAATTCCCTGGGGCAACAAAAAAGCATGATCAGAATATATTTCTTTTAAAAAATTACTTCTTTACTGCAATATCAAGACTAAAAAGAATGGATGCAAGGTAGAAAGGAGACCAGACAAAAATCTAGCCAAGGAGAAAAAAGTCTACTCACGATTAGGTGGTAGTGGTAGAAGTGGTAAGCAGTGGGATTGGTGAGCACTTTTAAAATCACAATTAAAAGTATTTCCTGATGAACACAATATGTCCAAATCTTGGGCTGAAAACTGGGGAAAGGGCCAGTACTCCTGGATATCTTTTATCTCTCCATGGAGTTTAAGTTCTCAATCTTATCTCATCTTGCAAGCTTTCTCGTTCCTTTACACCAGGCTCTCTGGAACCCATGGTCCAGCATCAACAAAATCCCTGACAACCACAACTCTTTCTGTGACCATTCCTTTATGAGTTTTTGCTCTACCAGAAGCCTGTCTTACACCTGAAAGGCATTCTTCCCTCACTGATACTTACTCTCCCACACCCTTCAATTCTGAGCACAGAAGTAATAAGTATCCTCTGTGCTTCCCACTGCCACTTTAAACTAATTTTAAAATGACAGATTCAGAAAGTGTGTCTTGGCTACTTTTTTCTCATTGCTGAAACAAAATACCCACACCCAAAATTAAGGAAAGAAAAGTTTATTTACCTCACAGTTTGTGGAGGTTTCACTGCATAATGAGCTGGTTCCAAGGAAGAGTGGCTCACAGCAGAGGGCAACAGTTCATGGTAGTGGAAGATGGCAAAAGCAAACAGAGTAAAAATGGGAGGAGCATGGAAAGAAGACTCTTTCTGTCCCTTATATCATATGTAGGCTTCCCAGGGTGGGTGTAGCACTCACATCACAATCCCAGTATTGAACCATGAATCAATTACAAATCCTAGAAGCCCACTCCCACGACTTCCTGAAGCTTTGGGGGGACATCAAAATGCAAACCATAACACTGAGACACTTTAGAATTAATGAAAATCCACTCCTTGTCTGTAAACTTTTTATTGAAAGTGGTTATCATCTTTATACTACGGGTGATCCCAGGCTTGAAATTGATCGAATGGTCTTAGGAATACAGTATTAGGGTTAAGTTTTCATTTGCTCTTTAAAATGGTGCATTTTAAAGCAAGCAAAAAAAATGAATAATGAATTATGCACAAGCACAGTTCTCTGAGCATACACTGTACCCGCAAAACACAGGGATGCAGCCTCCAAAGCCTAGCCATTCCCTACCAGGAGGAGGTGTATGTGGTGATTTCCTAATCATAAGATTTTTCTCAGTAGTATTTCCTAACTGTGGCAGATTGGTTCTGCTAGGAAAAGTACTTACATTCATATGTAGTCATGGTCTTTTTTGCTGGTCCGCATAGAAGGAAAAGGTTTTCACCAAGGAAAATGAATCGTTTGGTTTTCTACTGTGAGATTATTTACAGCCAAGAAGATTCTACATTGGAAAAGTGAGAAAATAGAGACAAGTGACAAGGACTCACCCTCCCGAGATCCTTCGTGCATACGCGTGGCCTGTCCTGTCAGCCATGGCAGGGAGAAACTGAGGTTTCCCACCTTGTTCTTGGCTCCTAGCTCCCTCAAACATCTCCTGCCTCTAACAGCACACTTCATGTGCCTGGATAATTAAAGGATGGTCCACACCTCTTGTGTATTCCCACACTGGCCATACCTAGCCGTGTGAGAGCATTCATTACATGCTCTCTCTCTGTAGGACTGTCTCACTGAATGAGGACTTCCCTGAGGAAATCTATGTTCTAAGCACTAATGCCCCCACAGAACTGGCAGCAGTACATAATGGGAAGATACGTTTAGTTATGTGAAAATGCATAGTAAAATACATACTTTAAAAAGCTGTGTTTCTATTCTTAAATATAGCTCCGTACACTGAGTTTTCTTACTACCCTGTCTCACAAAAGTATATCATTTCCTTCAGACCTGTGACACTCATAATATAAGTTCAATGAAAAAACACTTATGAGGAGATGTGAATTACTAAAATTTAAGGGTTTTCTTACTTTTCTGTAACAGATTCAGAAGTCCAATATCTGCAGGGCAAATGGGTAGCTGTAAACTCAAGAGTAAATGCAGTTTTGAGTCTAAAATGTGTAGAATGTATAAGCAGGCTGGAAATAAAGCAGGAGCTCCGTAATGAAGTCTTGAGGCAGAATTTCCTGTTCCCCTTGGAATCATCTCTTGAAGCTTCCACTGACTAAATTAAGCCCAGCCTCATTATTGAAGCCAATGTGTACTTAAGAGTCAACTGACTGTAGGTGTGAACCTCATCTGCAAATATCTACAGAGAAACATCTAAACTAGTGTTTGACCAAAGAGTGGGCCCAAGCTCTAGCAAGCTGACAAAACGTAACCACCACACCTTCACTCATGAGCTCGCGCAGAACTCGTTCTCTAACTTTAGTCAAATAAAACCCTAGGCAAAATGCATGCAACGACCGCTTCATACTTCAGTCAGGAACAGAAAGTGGCAAGTTGAGGCTCAGAATTATACCAAAAGGACTGGTGATAGCCAGGTTCTAAGTTGGAAGACCAGCATTGCATTGCCTCAATTCTTAAAGTCACAGGAAACAAGACAGGGTAGCACTAGTGAAAAGCGAGCATAAAAATCTCAAATAGACTATAGAGTCCTAAATATATTCAGAGTTATGTGCTCAATTGATTTTTAACAAAAGTACCAAGGTAAATCAATCTGTAAGGACAAAGTATCGTACCAACTGGATATTCATTTGAAACAAATATAAACCTTGACTATTACAGCACCTCATATATAATACATAACTAGAAATAAGCTTACTATAAAAAAAAACTAATAGGAAAAAATTTCATAAAGTTGGCATAGGCAAAGTTTGTTTCTTGTTTTGTTTTGCTTTGCTTTGCTTTGTTTGTAATGATGCCGGGGAAATGAATTCAGGGATTTCACATTGAACTACATAAACAACACTTTCTATATTTTATTTTGAGAGAGGGAATCTCTAAGTCACTGTGTAGCCCAGGCCAGGCTCAAACTTGTGTTCCTCCTGCCTCAGTCTCTCAGAGTACTGCAATTACAGGTATATTTCATCTATACCTGGCAGGCAAAGATTTCTTAAATAGTATCCTGAAATCATGAACTATAAAAGAGAAAGAGAAAAACATAAATTTGAGTGTATCAACTGCTTTTAGAAAAATATCAAGAAAACTGACAAAACATTGCAATAAACATGTCTGATAAAGATGTGTATCTAAAAATATTTAAATACCTGCAATTCAAGAATAAGAAGACAACCTAACATTTTAAAAATAGGTAAAAAATTTGAGACACTTAACATATATGTAAATGATAAATAAACATGTGGGAAGAACTCAGTGTGATTAACAATAAGAACATACAATTTGAACTAAATTAGATGCTACCATATACTTACTAGAATGGTAGAAAAAGTAAAGACTGACAACACAAATGAGGATTGTGGACCAACTGAAAGTCTCATGTATTGTAGATGGAACTTTAAATAGAAAAAAATCCTGAAAAAACATGTTGAACATGTTTTAAATGATAAATGACTATCTGGTGTTCTAGAAATTTCACCCCACATAATTTACCCAAGAAAAATGAAAACATATACCACATAAAGACTTGTTTTAATAATATCCTTAGTAACTTTATAACAGTCAAAACTTGGTAATAACCCAAATGCCCATCACCAAAAAAAAAAAGGGTAGATAACGGTATATTCATACCATGCAATATTATCCAGTAATTCATAGGGATGCAGGCAGGGCTTTCTGCCCCTACCTTGTGAGTCTCTCCACAGCCCTCCTGGCTCTCCTTGCTACATGATGGCACGGTTCCAAAAGAAAGTATTCTAACATGATTTGGCAGAAATAAATAACATTTTTTTGTATGTCTGGGCCTTGGAAATCACATACCATCGCTTTTGCCACACTGAATTGGTTAAGGCAGCAATAAGGTCCCTCCCACGTTCAAACATAAATGACATAGATTCTACCTAGTGATAAGGACCAGAAAAGGTCTACATGAGCGCACTGTGTAGCAGATACTTCTGCCTGTCATACCTTTGTAAAGTCCAATCTGCCACATGTTATTATTATTATTATTATTATTATTATTATTATTTTGGGGGGTACTGGGGATCGAACTCATGACCTTGTGCTTATCAGGCAAGCACTTAAGCCACTGAGCTAAATCCCCAGCCCTCACACATTAAATTAAAAACAAAAATTCACAAAAGCCATAGACATTCAATACATGCTGCTATGAAATACATATCCGTACTGTATAAAGAACCCATACAAATCAATACGAAAAATACAAACAGCCTAGTAAAGAAAATACTAGAGGATGCCAATAGATTTCTCACAAAACAGGAAACACAAAGACCAATGAAAATACAGAAATATGCATGGCAAGTTTCAAGCTCACCTTTCAGTAACCTGGAAGTACAAATTACAAAAGTGTGAAATTATTTTGAACACATTAGATTCATTAAACACTAAGGTCGTTCGTTCAGTATTAAGTGTTGGCAGTAATGGAGCTAAACATCTCATCTACTTGGGTGTCGGTGATTAACTACTTTTGAAAACTATGCAACATCCAGTGGAGCTGATGATGCATATGCCTGTGACTCAGTTTCCCTAGTTTCCACTCCCAGGTTTATAGTGGAGAAACACTCATATCTATGCAGTAGGAGAAATGATGACAGCATTGTTTGGAATGGTGATAAAATTTAAAACAATGCAAATGTATCAATAAGAGAATGACTATATACACTGTGGTATATTTGTGCAATGAAGTATTACGGTACAAGTTAAAATTAAATTTTTCTACAATAATTAAACATTAAAATACATGTAAGCATATAATGTAGAGCAAAACTGTTATAAAATGATAGCTAATGTGATGTCATATGTATATAAAATTTTAAACTTCAATAACAATCCTATGCATTGCTAAATATGCACATTTTTTAAAGTATTAACCTATAAACATTCATGTTAAACAAGAAATTCAAAATAATGATTATCTTGGAAAGAGGAATGAAGGTTATAAAATGGAACTGGTTTTTGTGCACAGTAGCCTTGGACTTCTTGCAAAATGCTTTATTACTTTAAAATCAGAGGCAAAATAGAAAATTTTTAATATTAGCCAATATTTGTCAATTACTGTCACACATACAATTCTGTATATGTGAGACCTATTTTAAGGGAGACTTGTGCTACTATAGCAGAACTAGGTAGAATCAGTCATGCAGTTAACCTAATCCAACAATCCTTTTCTACCATGATCTGAAACTCATTTTAAAAAAATAGAAAGTCATGTATAGAAAGACTAGATTTTCTTAAATCCACATCATGAGTTACTAACATATATGGAAAAAAGAAAGTCTCAGGAAAGTCTCATGACTCCCAGATAACTCTTTTCCTGCCACCGAGTCCTTTTTCAGGGAGATTTTAAGTTGTTATCTTGGCTGCAACTGTTTGATCTAGACAGAAGTGACAAATATGTCAATTCCAGCCAAACACATTGGAAGACAAAAAGAACAACTAGACGGGTTTTTACACTGAAGCAGGAAGTGGGTTTATTACAAATCTAGGTGCAACACTGCCTGAAACCCTACCATTAAGAATGATTTTTTTTTTATTTCAATGTGCCTTCTCACTAAATTTTATTAGAAAACAAAACATCTACAAAAAGTGTGAGCACTTCAGGCCTGAGAACTGGGGAAGTTCAAGGGAAAACAGTTACAGGATGTGGCAAGGGACAAGCCTGGAACCTTCATTACAGCCGTCTCTGATTGTCCCCGAACATACTCATTTCACCTCTTCACAAACCACTTAGGAACAACTCTCAAGACGTGGAGAAAGGGGTTCTAAAAAAGATACTCAACCATTTTATGATCCACAAGACTGGTCAAAATGTGACCAAAGAACTAACTTCTGTTTCCAGATAGCACATTAAAATTTTTGAGGTCTTATAAATAATTTAAGTAGCCTAATGCTCATTAACATTAATGTATTCTTCACAACTGCTTCCATGAAATACTGATCCGTTAGCTATTTTGTTTCCTTTTCTTCTTTTTATTTTAAGCTTAATGAAGCCTTTAATCTTATTGTAAGCAGCATCATTTATAATAGAAAATAGTGTCCTTGGATAGCCAAAAAAAAAAAAATCCTCTCCCCAAAATATAAGATAAAGACAATCTCCCTCCCAGTTTTCTACCTGAGCAAAGGCTGTCTAACGCTGAACTGGGTTCCAAGTTTATGAAAAACGGTACCTTCCTTACAATCATTACACAATGGCCGTGTATTCTGTGAGCATATAGCTCGAAGAGCAGAAGCAGGGGAATTTGGACTTTGTTTTGTTAAAAGCTCTGAGAGTCAACCCTTGTCTAATTCATTGTATTCTTACTCCTTTTCACTCTCTTTATACTCAGTCACTTTAATTCACAGGGAGCATTCACAAGTACCTAGAAACAACTCAAATATGCTGATCTTTACTTAAAAAGCATTCTAACAACGCTGCAGCAGACTTTAAATATACTCCTCAATCCAGCTATGTTCAAAACTAGATGATATTTTCCTGGGTTATTTTAATCTGCATTCCAGATTGATTAATGGCTGTGCCTTTCCTGCCACTGTGCTTTTATTTGTGCTTCTACTGGACCTGTGATGGTTAGAGAAAGCCTGAGGTCCCTTTCACAAGTGAGGTTTCTTCCCAAAGACATCATTAACCCTTGCACTATAGCCTGTGCATCTCCATGAAGACACTCGGATGTCTGTGCATGGGTTAGCATTGTCATTCCTTACCCCATAGTCACAAGGTACATTTTTGTACTTCAAAATGTGACTTAAAGCTCTGGTCATATTTCTCATGAACACTCTTCACTCTTCCTATGAGATCTGACTTTATATTCAGAAGTCACACTCAAGTATGTATTAATCAGTTAAGGTAGGTTGACAATTGATCCAATGCTTTACTTCTTACAAATTTATAATACTGTTTCTTTGAAGTCCATCTCTTCAGTTTAAGTAAGTCACTTATTCTTAATTTTTTTATTTTCCATTAATATAAAAAGCAGACACCAATCTGAAAGAAATTTTAAGATTGAAGTATGGCAAGGTGAGATAAATGCTGTACTTGATGTGATCTAATGAGTATTTTATCATTCTACCCATATTTCACTAAGAGAATATAAGAATCAGAATAAAATTACTATTATATAGAGAGTTTTAGTTTTCTACATGACTGAATCCTCCAATCTTTCCATTACAGATTCAAAGTAGAGACAAATGACCATATGCATGATTTCATAAGATATTAAGCTTCGGGCTCTAACAAGCAAAGCAAAGTCAATAACTATTTATTAAGTACATCCATGTGCCTACCATTGTGCTTGGCTGCCATAGATGAAAACAAACTAGTGTATCTGACCTCAGACATTTCACACTTGGATGAGGGAAAGTAGTTACATAAAGAATTATTATTGCATATGATCAACTCTATTAAAAAGGAAAGCAGGATGGAGAGAAGGGATCCAAACCCAGATTGCCCAAAATGCGCTAAAACATGAGTTTAGAGGATGGAGGAGATGAAAATATAAACACTGTTTTTTCTAAGTGATGTTAAGAAGTTTAGACTTCACTTGAGATCAGTGTGAATTTATTGTAAAATCTTTAAACAACAGATGAGTATAATGAGGTTTTTGATGGACTATTCTGTTTGCAGTATGAAGATGGCCTGAAAGAAGAGACAATCTTAGAGCATGAAGAATTAGTCCAGAGGTGCTGGCAGCCTGACCTGCAGTTACTACTAGAGATAGACAGAAGAGAATTGATTCTGTAAAATATTTAGGAGTAAAATCAAAAGGACATATTGATTGGCTAAACACAAGAAAGGTAGAAAGAGAAGGATTTAGGAATGACTGATACAGATGTTGGAACTTGGGGCGCTGGGAAAACAGGCAGCCAGCTCACCACTCTGCTAGGTGGCTGTGAGCCTACCGGGGTGTGGGCTAA